>JASAMZ010011941.1:0-24080 GCA_030248115.1 Linhomoeus sp. GSCO2_2
CAGTTCACAAAGGGTAGAACATGCAAGCGTGGAGTCACACGTGCAGATCAACGTGGAAGTACGGCTGCAGCAGAATCACATCAGGCGCCTTCTTGTCAGTCTGAGTGGCCTTTTCTTCAGTCTTCTCAGCAGTCTTCTCTGCAGCCTTGTCCTCACTCTTCTCTTCCACCTTCTTCTTGCCAATAGCCTTGGGACGTTCCCAGGGCTCTTACTCAATCTCCTTGTAGAGCTTGTCGTTGTTGGAGATGCCCGCCTTGGCCTTGATGGGCACCCGTTCCCCGAGGACCCTCGTCCTTGAATGAGGGGTGGTTCACCAGCAGGTCCTTGCCCCGGTCTGGCACAGGAGGCAGCTGCGAGTCGAGGCCGGAGGAGAAAGGGAGCTGCGAGTCGAGGCCGTAGGAAGGAATCTCCGGAGCCTGGGACGCCATCTCGTAGGCAGGAAGCTGGGAAGCCATCTCGGAAGGCGCAGCGGAAGCGCTCTTGCAGCAGTTGATCAAAGTCCATCGCAAGAAATGAAGCGACTGACACAACTGACCAAGTGCCCACCCTTTATGCATTTTTCACGGCCGCTTCAACCAATCACCGTCGAGTGTCTTTGCGATCTGCAGCCAGAGCATGTCTTCATCGAACACCTCCTTGTTTCCAGCCCGAAGGTGTCATCGACAAACTCGCAGACCATCTGATCATTGGCTCCCAAGTCTTCAGAATAGCTGTCCACGATCTTGTTGAAAGGCAGCAATACGTAACTGAACGAAGTACAAACAATGTATTGCTCCCGGGTTTTCGCAAAGACAATGACATGTCTGGTTGTTGTTGTTGCTCATGTGGGAATTGCCACTGAAGGGTGTTCAGATGTCCCTGCGGCACTTGCAATAGATCCCACTGGTTTCCTTGCGGTTGCTGCGGATTGCCTGGATGCGTCGCAGCTGGGCGCGGGTCAGGGTAGCTGATCTGAATAGACCAGACCGGCCTGTATCTGGTCTGGGACGAATCTTCCATTGGCGGCAGACTGTCCCTGTGGTTGCATTTGCCATGGTCGCTCGTGCATATAGTCAGCAGATGGTTCTTGCTGTGGCGCCGGTTGTTCATATTGTTGCCTGTAGAGAAGGTGCTGCTCTTGCCCCGGAAGAAGCTGAAGAGGACGTCCCTGATGAGAGAGGGGTTGCCAACTAATGGTAATCTTTTCATGGGCTTCTACAATACCTGTTGTGGGCTGCCAAACACGCTTGGCTGCTGCAGAGAGTGCTGATAGGTACTCTGGCTATAACCCTGCTGAGCAGGGTCTTGATAGGTTGGCTGCCTTTGCTGCTGCACAAATGGAGGTTGCCCACTGCGGCCTTGATCCTGCAGTGGAATGACGGTTGAGGTGCCCGCAGGCAAGCTGTCAGCTCGGTGGGGCCACCCTGACTCCCCAGCGTTGACCGCATCCTTCTTCTGCTTGCGAAACAAGCCCGACAGAAAAGTTCGCTGCAACGTTGCGTAGGTATTATTCCAGTGCGATCAGTCAACCCCAGCTAATCGCTCAACCTTTCTCTTGATGGCCGGGCGAGGCTTCTTGAAGCCGAAATAGGACACCAGTCGGGCGAGGCCTTCGTAGAACTGGCTCTGGTGCCGAGGCTGCTCGTCCCCTCCTCTGCAGGGCGTCCACTCCGTTTTATCGTCGACATTTAGCACATTTCTAGTCTCGAGCCATGGCTGTTCCTCCGAACCCGACAGGATAAGGGCCGGCCACTGTTGAGGGTCGAGTCCCAAACATTCAGGTGAAGGGCCCGTGTGGAGTTTGTAGAGACAGGGACGGAGGTCGTTCTGCGCCACCATGTCCAGATTCAGTATGCCCTTGTGGAGTTGGACTGGTGAGGAAGCGTCTAAACAAGGTGAGGGGTTGGGAGGGGTCGGGGGGGGGGGGGGGGGAAGTGTCAAAAAGATTACTGAACAGACAAACTGCTTCATATATGTGAGATTTTGCAATGACTTAGTAAACAGGCAAACTCGGTTATACACATGGGTCCAATAAACCAACCAGAGGACGAGGCGAGGCCGACCTCCCACACGAGCCGTTCCAGTTCCCCCGTGCCGAAGCGTAACAGACAGACAGACTTTGCGCCCTGCATCGTGAAGAGAGCGGCCAACTACAACTTGGCTGTGAATAGCACTTCAAAATAAACATTAACCTCCTCCTGAGCTTTCCTGAGGCCATCTCTGAGCTGCAACTGAGCATCCGCCCGAGTTAGAAATCCGATGATGCATCTGTAAGCACAGAACACCCATTAAACGGCTTCTAGAATATGACATTACTAGCCGTTCCTTCCTGTTGCAGAAGAATTTCTGTGATCTGAATAGCATGGAATCTAGTCGTCAATGGCCGTAATGTCCTATTGCATGATGTGTCCTGTTCAAGGTCTTGCCCTGTTGCAAAATCTGTCCTGTTGCAAGGTCTGTCCTGTTGCAAGATCTATCCTGTTGCAAGATCTATCCTGTTGCAAGATGTGCCCTGTTGCAAGATTTGTTCTGTTGCAAGATCTATCCTGTTGCAAGATTTGTCCTGTTGCAAGATCTATCCTGTTGCAAGGTCTGTCCTGTTGGAAGATTTGTCGTGTTGCAAAATCTGTCCTGTTGCAAGATCTGTCCTGTTGCAAGATCTATCCTGTTGCAAGATCTATCCTGTTGCAAGATGTGTCCTGTTGCAAGATTTGTTCTGTTGCAAGATCTATCCTGTTGCAAGATTTGTCCTGTTGCAAGATCTATCCTGTTGCAAGGTCTGTCCTGTTGGAAGATTTGTCGTGTTGCAAAATCTGTCCTGTTGCAAGATCTGTCCTGTTGCAAGATCTATCCTGTTGCAAGATTTGTCCTGTTGCAAAATCTGTCCTGTTGCAAGATCTGCCCTGTTGGAAGATTTGTCGTGTTGCAAAAATCTGTCCTGTTGCAAGATCTGTCCTGTTGCAAGATCTATCCTGTTGCAAGATCTATCCTGTTGCAAGATGTGTCCTGTTGCAAGATTTGTTCTGTTGCAAGATCTATCCTGTTGCAAGATTTGTCCTGTTGCAAGATCTATCCTGTTGCAAGGTCTGTCCTGTTGGAAGATTTGTCGTGTTGCAAAATCTGTCCTGTTGCAAGATCTGTCCTGTTGCAAGATCTATCCTGTTGCAAGATTTGTCCTGTTGCAAGATGTGTCCTGTTGCAAGATTTGTTCTGTTGCAAGATCTATCCTGTTGCAAGATTTGTCCTGTTGCAAGATCTATCCTGTTGCAAGATCTGTCCTTTTGGAAGATTTGTCGTGTTGCAAAATCTGTCCTGTTGCAAGGCTGCAAGATCTATCCTGTTGCAAGATTTGTCTTGTTGCAAGATGTGTCCTGTTGCAAGATCTGTCCTGTTGCAAGATCTATCCTGTTGCAAGATCTGTCCTGTTGCAAGCTCTGTCCTGTTGCAAGATTTGTCCTGTTGCAAAATCTGTTCTGTTGCAAGATTTGTCCTGTTGCAAAATCTGTCCTGTTGCAAGGTCTGTCCTGTTGAAAGATCTGTCCTGTTGGAAGATTTGTCTTGTTGCAAAATCTGTCCTGTTGCGAGCCAATGACGCTGGTCGCCTCGCGCGACCATGTTGCAACGTCTGTACTGTTGCAATATTTGTTCTGTTGCAGAAAGTCTGTTCTGTTGCACGCCAACAGCGCTGACTGCCTCGCGAACGCGCCGTATAAAGCGCCGCGCAAAACAAATGATAGAGAGCGGGCAGATTTTTCGGTTGCAAGATCTGCCCTGTTGCAAGATTTGTCCTTTTGCAAAATCTGTCCTGTTGCAAGGTCTGTCCTGTTGAAAGATCTGTCCTGTTGGAAGATTTGTCGTGTTGCAAAATCTGTCCTGTTGTGAGCCAATGACGCTGGTCGCCTCGCGCGACTATGTTGCAACGTCTTGTACTGTTGCAATATTTGTCCTGTTGCAGAAAGTCTGTCCTGTTGCATGCCAACACCGCTGACTGCCTCGCGAACGCGCCGTACAAAGCGCCGCGCAAAACAAATTTTCCGGCAGATTTTCCGGTTGCAAGATCTGCCCTGTTGCAAGATTTGCCCTGTTGCAAAATCTGTCCTGTTGCAAAGGTCTGTCCTGTTGCGAGCCAACGGCGCTGGTCGCCTGTCCTGTTGCAAGCGAAATAGTCGCTCAAACGGCTAGAATTGCCTGCGCGAGCGTTGCCGTACTGTTCAATGCCTGCGCGAGCATTACCGTGGCATTGCCTGGATTGCATTGCACATTCCAAGCCTTTTGTACCGCGCACTGCCGCTCTGTTCGCTTTTGCAAGGCTCTGCTACGTTGCATTGCCGTACTGTTCAGGCAAGTGGCTGCGTTGAAGGCAGGCAGCAACAGTCGGCGCCGGCCGTGCAGCAATTGATTTTCGCCGCTGGCGTCCCGCTGGCGTCTAGGCGCGCGCGTGCTGAAGCTGAAGGACGGACAAAACACCTAGCTGGCATAGTAATGTAGTAACCTTGTTAGAAAGGAGATTTAATAGCGCCTATGGTATCAATTTCACGCCACTATGTTGCGTCACGCAAATGTTACAGAGGTATACAGTTCAGAAATGACAAAATTTCTTCGCAGTACGGTGATATGGAAAACGCGAACAAACACAAGAGGTGTTATATGTGACCGTGAGAACCCGTCTTCAGTGAAAACTCGGATATCCGGGTTTTCACTGAGTTGGTTAGTGAAAACCCGGATATCCGGGTATTCACTGTTGAGTTAGTGAAAACCCGGATATCCGGGTTTTCACTGATAGGTCAGGGAAAACCCGGATAATTCTCCGATATGCTCAAAATCGCGCAATACACTGCTAGAACTGTATTTCCATTGCCCGTAGGCCGTTTGGTTCCTTCCAAATCAGGCTATGCTTAGGCTCGCCCTGCGCCCACAGTCCACAAGAGTCAGTTGGCGTCGCAGTCTGGCGGGTCGAAACTTAGGCTTAACGCGACCGGTGACCGACTTCAGGGCGCGCGGAGCGCGCCCTGAAGTTGGTGGTCGCGCTAAGCCTCAGTTGAGACCCGCCAGGCGCGACGCCGACAGAGTTTTAGTGCAAACTGTAAGTGAGATAAACACTCCTCCATATACTTCACCTCCTGCTTAGGCCGGCTGTGCCCCCTCCCTCCGTACTAACGCTTGCGACAACTTTCAGTCGCGTGCAAACTGTAAGCGGGATGCACATTCCCCGTATACTTAGCCGCCTGTTGAAGCCAGACGTGCCAATTGGCCGCAAACATTTGGCATTGTGAAAGAGGCGGCTCGGCAAAGATCAAGGTATTGCATAAGATCGCACGTTTCGCACTCCACGACGCTTGTTTCGCGCAACAAACAGCGCGATTTGCCATTCAAAAGCACTTGTTTCGTCAGCAGTGTTGAAAACTATAGAAGCCTTGATTTCTACGCTATTTCTTCGAAAAGATTAGTGAAAACACAGCTATCATGATTTTCACGATCCTCCCACGAAATCTCGCATATCCGGGTTTTCACTAAACTTTCAGTGAAAACCCGGATAATTTGACATTATCCGGGTTTTCACTAACCCGTCAGTGAAAACCCGGATATCCGGGTTTTCACTAAGTCGACCAGTGAAAACCCAGATATCCGGGTTTTCACTGGATCCGGGTAGTCACGGTAACATATACGTATATACGGATGACAATGTCTGTCTGTCCGTCCGTCCGTCCGTCCGTCCGTCCGTCCGTCCGTGGCACCGAAGTAAAACATGTGACATATGTGGTCAGGTAGAGTCAAGGTCGCTGAGTATGGATCCAATGTCCGTTTCTGTTGCTAATTTCGCATTTTCGAGATATTCACAATTATAATCCAACAAGCTGTGTGTGTAAAAAGTTCAACCTATGCTTTGTGTCTGTCAAATTTTGGTGAACAGTATAGTGAACTTTGTACACATCGTTAGCCGCATCTGGAGAAAGTGTCTTGAGAATGTGAACCTTAATGCCAAGTGCAGCTGTCCCCACGATACGGTTGTCTGTACAGCTGATCTGAAGCTCAGTGATATCGCCGCGTTCGCTATATGTTATCGGCATGATACGACGCCGTTTATCTGATGTTTCCTACCTGTGTGAAAACGTCACATCCCACAAAAAACTTGCCAAAAGTTTGGTGCGAGCGAATTCCTGTGTTCGGCATGCGACATTTTTGTTTCTGAGTGCACATCCATCAATAAACAGCTGTTCTGGCCATCAGACGAAAATGTTGATTTTGACATTTTCTTAAATTTTAGTTCTAAATATCTCAAAATTGGAATTTATTAGAACTGTAAAACTATGTCACAAATTCTTATTGGCATACGGCCTTACCATTTCTGCGTTAAAATTAGTCAAACAACAACGTTTCATTTTTGTCAATTTATGAAATTTTGAAAAATAATCACGTATTTCTATTAAATTCCATGTTTGCAAAAAATTTCTCTTGCGCTACAAATTATCCGCAGTCTATACTCCTTCCATTTCTGAAAAAATTTCGCCGCAATATCATCGTGTGAAAAAGTCGATTTTCGACATTTCATATTTTGATTGAAATATCTCGAAATTGCAACTTTTAAAAACTGCAAACCTATGTCACAAATTCTTATTGGCATACGACCTTTCCATTTCTGCATTCACATTCCTCAATAAATGACGTTGTATTTTAGTCAATTTGTGCAATTTTGACAAATAATCGCGTATTTCTATTAAATTCCACATTTGCAAAAAATTTCTTTTGTTTTACAAATTATTCGCGGTCCATGCTTCTTCCATTTCTGAAGAAATTTTGCGGCTAGCGCATCAGACGAAAAAGTCGATTTTCGACATTTTTGAATTTTAATTGCGAATATCTCGAAAATGCGAAATTAGCAACAGAAACGGACATCGGATCCGTACTCAGCGACATTGACTCTACTTGACCACATATGTCGCTTACTTTACTTCGGTGCGACGGAAACACACACACACAGACACACAGACAGACATTGTCATCCGTATATATACACCTCGCCGCGCTGAGGCGCGGCGAAAAAATGTCGAAAATCGACTTTTTCACCGGATGAGCTAGACGCAAAATTTCTTCAGAAATGGAAAGAGCACGGACCGCTGATAATTTGTAACACGAAAAAAATTTTTGTCAATGCGGAATTTGATAGAAATACGCAATTGTTTGTCGAAATTTCATAAATTGACAAAAATAGAACGTCATTTATTGACGAATGTGAATGCAGAATCTGAAAGGTCGTAAGCCAATAAGAATTTGTGACATAGTTTTTCAGTTTTGAAACATTGCAATTTGGAGATATTTGAAATTAAAATATGAAAATGTCGAAAATCGACTTTTTCGCCTGATGAGCTTGCGGCGAAATTTCTTCAGGAATGGAAAGAGCATAGGCCGTGGACAATTCGTACCACAAAAGAAAATTTTTTCAAATGTGAAATTTTATAGAAATACGCAATTATTTGTCTAAATTTCATAAATTGACAAAAAATAGAACGTCATTTATTGACGACTGTGAATGCAGAAACTGAAAGGTCGTAAGCCAATAAGAATTTGTGACATAGTTTTTCAGTTTTGAAATATTGCAATTTAGAGATATTTACAATTAAAATATAAAAATGCCGAAAATCGACTTTATCGCCTGGTGGACTAGCGGCGAAATTTCTTCAGAAGTGGAAAGAGCACAGACCGCGGACAATTTGTAACACAAACAAAAATGTTTGCAATTGTGGAATTTCATAGAAATGCGCCACAATTTGCCAAAATTCTACAAATTGACAAAAGCGTCATAACGCAAAAATACGTACACCAAACGAAATTCCTGGTAGAGAACGACTGCACCAAACAGTTGACAAATTTTTTTGTTCGATGTGGTGTATTCCCACGGGTATAAAACTTCAGATGAACGGCGTCGTATCATGCCGATACCACATGGCGAAAGCGGCGATATCACTGAGTTTTAGATCAGTTGTATAGACAACCGTATCGTGGTAATGGTTGCACTTGAATTGTGGTACGCGTTTTCAAGATACCTTCTCTAGATACGGCTAATTATGCGAATGAAATTCACTATACTGTTCACCAAGATTTGACAGACACAAAGTATAGGTTGAACTTTTTACACACACAGCTTGTTTTCGCCGCGCCCCAGCGCGGCGAGTATATATACGGACGCTATTGTCCGTGTGTGTGAGTGTGGGTACGGAACAACTAGACATGACGGTTAGTGCCACCCAATGGAGTCGAATGCGCTGAGTAACGTGCCGTTGTCCGTTTCTGTTGCTAATTTCACTATTTTGAGATATTTGCAATTAAAATTTGAAATTGTCAAAAAATGACACTTTTATTTACAAGTCGTATCGGCAAAGTTTTTGCCTGAAATAAAAAGGGCATACTACGCGATGATTTTGTGACATAGTTTCGGATTTTGGAATTCACGAAATTAAGGATATTTTCAAGGTTTTGTCAAAATTCCCAAATTTCGACAATTTCAAGCAGCTTAAATTTCAAAACTTCTTTGCACGGATGTATCGAACATAGTCTGCCAAGTATTTAGCAAATAGTTTCTGCGAATATAATTAACGAAATTAGGGATAATTTCAAGGGTTTTGTCAAAATTCCCTAATTTCGACAAATTCAAACAGGTTAAATTCTAAAACTTCTTTGCACGGATGTATCGAGCATAGTCTGCCAAGTATTTATCAAATAGCTTCAGATTTTGTAATTAACCAAATTAGGGATATTTTAAAGGGTTTTGCCAAAATTCCCTAATTTCGACAAATTCAAACAGGTTAAATTCTAAAACTTCTTTGCACGGATGTATCGAGCATAGTCTACCAAATATTTATCAAATAGTTTCAGATTTTATAATTAACGAAATTAGGGTTGTTTATAATGGTTTTGTCAAAATTCCCAAATTTCGACAAATTCAAACAGCTTAAATTTCAAAACTTCTTTGCACGGATGTATCGAGCATAGTCAGCCAAGTATTTAGCAAATAGTTTCAGATTTTATAATTAACGAAATTAGGTATATTTTCAAGGGTATTGCTAAAATTCCCAAATTTCGACAATTTTGAATAGCTTAAATTTCAGAATGTCTTTGCATGGTTGTGTCGGGCATAGTCTGCCAACTAATTAGCAAATAGTTCTATATTTATAATTAACGAATTTAGAGATATTTTCAAGGTTTTGCTCAAAATTGCCAATTTTCGACAATTTCAAACAACTTAGAATTCAAAATATCTTTGCGTGGATGAATCGGGCGTAGGTATGTCAAATAATTATACAGCAGTTTCAGATTTTAGAATTTACGAAATTAGGGATATTTTCAAGGTTTTTTCGCTCGGCCTCAGCCGAGCGAACCCTATCAAGAGCTCGGCGTGCGTGCGTGCGTACGTACGTACGTACGTACGTACGTACGTACGTACGTGCGTGCGTGCGTACGTCACGCTTGCTTCGGGCTTAATAACTCGCTCGTCCGACGTCGCTGGGTTGAGTTCGACACATCGACAGGTAGCCCTCGGACTACTCTCGCCATCTGAGTGTTCAAAACTGAAATAAATTTTCAAACTCGCGCGCTACAGTATCCCAAAGTGGGGTCCATTTTAAGACAAAAGTTGACCGAAGCTAGTCAAATCGCATATCAACGTAAAGCGCTCGAGCTCCAGAGCACGAATCCGGCAACAAAAGGTTTCAAAAGTTTAAACAGAGAGCTACAGTAACCAAAACGCGTCGAAAACTGAAAAGGACACGCTTGCTTCGGGCTTAATAACTCGCTTGTCTGACGTCGCAGAGTTGAGTTCGACACATCGACGGGTAGCCCTCGGACTACTCTCGCGAACTGTGACGTCGAAATAATAACAAGTTTTAAAAATTGCGCGCTACAGTATCCCGAAGTAATGTCCGCGAAAAGTCAAAACTTCATCGAACTTTGTCGAATCGCATATCAAAATGAACCGCTCGACCTCCTGAGCAAGAATCCGACAACAAAAAGTTTCAAAAGGTCAATGAGAGGGCTACAGTAACCAAAACGCGATGAAAACTGCCGACTTTGGTTTGTTATATCTTGGCACTCGTACGTTGCAGAGGAGCGATCTTGACATCGCTGAAGAGCTCACTGCAAGCCAGAATCAAATCATGCTCACAATTAACCTGTAGTTTTGCGTTAGATTGCAGTGTTTTTTTAAAATTTAGTCTGAAAAGATGATTTTCTTGGTGTAAAGAATTAAACCCGAGCGATACCAATGTTGCGTAGCAAGACCACTCCAAAAAGTGTAGTCGCGAGGAGAGTCAAAGACGCTGCACGAAACCGGAAAGGGCCTTGCTACAATCTCAGTAAAAAGACAAAGCTCAAAATCACTCCGCTTTTTAAAAGAGACTTGTTTCAAACATGGCAGATTTCGGCAATTTCAAATGGCTAAAACTTAGCAATATTTTTCCATGGATGTGTCCGGCAACGTATGTATGTTTTTGCCACCTATTCAATCGAAGACGAAACGCGGCAATTCTGTTCACTGTGCGGTTCTGCAATCTACAGCAACGGTACCGTAACCGTCCGCATTTGTGACCCAAAAGAAAAGGGCGTCGTCCCATTTAGACCCTCTTCATTCCAACGTGAACCTGCGGCGAACATTCCTGATCCATTTATGGATCAGTACCCACCAATGCGCCTTACAGGCATCGATTGCCCAACAATGGCACAAACTTTCTCTGGAAACTCGAGGTACCTGCGGCGATACTCCCCGAAGAAAGGCTCAACTTACTATTCTGACACTCTATGGAATGTACTCCTCAAATGCACGACACACTATCCAATGCCAATCAACCATCATCGGGTACCCAGTTTTTACTCTAATCTTGTTTGGTGCTCCCGGTACATACATACTGTAGCGATATAGCGATGTACAAACTGTAGCGATGTACATACTGACACTATCGTAGCGATGTGCTGAAGTGAAGTCCAGGTATTGCCATACGTGTAGCCGCCAACCGGGGAGGGGGGGGGGGGGGGGTCGGGGGGGGGGGGGGTATAGGGACCCCCTAGGGGGGGGGGGGGGGTCTGAGGCCCCTGGAGGGGGGGGGGGGTCAAATGACGTAAATATTTTGCCAAAAAAGTACCAAAAAATAAGAAAATTTTGCAAAAATAGGCCAAAAAGTGCCAAAAAGCGCTTAATTTTGGTCAAAAACATCCAAAATATAGCGCCGCAGGCGAAAATTTTGCTATTTTCAAGCACCGCAGGCGAAATTTTTGCCATTTTTGAGCGCCGCAGGCGAAAATTTTTGAAATTCTAGGGGGGGGGGGGTCGTTTGGGGGAGGGCGGGAGGGGGGTACCTGGGGGGGGGGGGTATGGGGGGGGGGGGTACACCTCCGGCTAGGGGGGGGGGGTCACCCCCCCCCCCCCCCCCCCCCCCCCCCGGCTACACGTAAGGGTATTGGATAAAAGTGCGGACCCCCAGTTACATTGTTGGAGGATGTCCATGCCGTTGGGGGAGCTTTTACGTATGAATGAGGCGGCGCAGTCGAAGAATTTGACGAAGTGTATGGGCTCTTCCTTTGGACTCTTCCCATCGATTCTCATTCGCACTATCTCCATCGTGTGCTCGCACACTTTGGCCCAGTCGAAGTGGCCGTCGTTGGCAGTCGTGCCCGTGAGAACCTGGAGTTGTTCCAAAGCCAGTGGGGAAAGAGGCCTGACCGCTTCGCCACTTCTCGGCTGAATGGCCCACTGGAAGTAGTGACTGAGGAACACGGAGGCCAGACGCCAACTGATGGACGGCGAGGCAACCTTTGACGCCTGCAATGGCAATGGGGGATTCAGTAGTCACAGAGTTAACAGCTTTTGTATGAACCACTTTTCCGCCACCTCAACAGTGCAGTGTGGACAGAGTAGAAAGGTACATATGGTTTACAGAGATCCATAGAAAGAATAAGGTCGATTTGCACTCCACGTTGGCCGTTCCAAGATCATGATTTTGCCGTTGGAGTGAACTCTATTCATGCGAGAGTCTTGCCGCTGTGCCGCTCGCGTACCAGTAAACATACTGTTGCTTAGTGCCAGTAACGAAAAGGTGGTGTCGGGGAAGCAGAGAGTCGAGGAATCATAGTGAACCTTTGCTAACACTGGTACCTAGGGCTGCCTGGACGCTTCAATGCCAAAACCAATCAAAACTCACTGATATCGGGTGCGTTTGATGGAAGGCTCTCTGGGCGGCGCCGTCGAGCGCCCTGGTCCACTCCTGCTCGTTGTTGGTGTTAACGGAGAATGGGAGAGTGTAGAGTGTCCTTTCCACTACTCTGCCATTCAGCTGGCCGCTCAAACTGGCCTTTACGTAGATCGCTCCATATAACCAAGGCTGTGGGCCTTGCGGCCCTGGCTTTGTCTTTGGACCCGGCTTTTTGTTCAGTTTCTGAATTAATGCTGTAACGGTTGTTTATGTACGTTCCTCTAAGCGCATATTCACATCACTTATGCCCTATAATCCATGATATTAGCACGTAGCGTGTCGCCAGTTTCTACATACAATCTTTCGACTCCAGCAGTATTTAAAACTCGTTACGCAGACACAATCATTTCATTAAGATTGAGCGAAAGTTAACGCAGCAACGTCTAGAGAATGTTTGGTAAAATTCAGTGCCGTTGTCGCTTACAACAGAACAGAATTCACAATTTCTCGATTCTGACAACTCCATCTGTTTGAGCACCACATGTACATACCTCAGAGTAATCTTGGCAAGTCCCACCAACCCCTCATTTGGTAGACTTACGATATTGGGAAACTGAATAAGGCACTGGGTCTGGCCAACGAAGCCTTCAGGCGCGGGTTGCAGGCAGTACGATAGTGAATTGTATTCAATATTCCCCATGTCGCAAAACGTAATGTGCAGGTCGACGGGCTTGAAGTCCAAGGGCGAGTCTCTGCAGAATAATACGCTCGCAGTATTCTGTTCTGTATGTGCAGGCGCTTCAAGAAGAGCTGTTCCATCGACTAAGAAGCGAAACGTACAGGTCATCGAAGTCAGCTTCGCTGGGACAGTAGACTGGCAGCTGGCCTTCGCCTGGTGAGACCACCTTGTATTTCACTGTGGACAGTTTGATTTCCTCAGGGCCCATTGCCCCCAAGAGTAGAACCATGGGTTGGTTGGGCGTTTTGCCCCTGTAGGGCTCCTCGTCGGCCGCCCTCCCCAGCGCCTGCATGTACTGCGTGTGACAGGGCTGCCACGCAACCACCATGGACCTGTGGGGGGAAGTGAACGACTTCTGACACTGACTGACTCTTCGAGCGAATAGTGCATAGTTCGTCAACAGTAGACAGGTCCACCTTTCCAGAAACCGTCTCTTCAATTCCAGAAGTTGTTCTCGCTTCTCGTCGGGACGATTGGCGTCGCAGAGAATCAGCCTGTCGATTATGGCGTGCAAGCGCTTGAACCTGAATTTCCATAAGTAATTTGGAGTGGTCAACGACCCAGAGACAGAGCAATAGTACTCTGACTGACACTCTGTCGGCCGAGCGAAACTTCTCCAGAAGAGCGGCTTTGGCCTGGAGGTAGTCGCACGTGAAGCAGAGGGCCAACTTCAGGCCTTCCAATCCGACGAATTCATGCTTGTCCGTATCGGAGCCGTTCGTATCATCCTGCGGAAAGTTACAGCTTTCCAGAAGATACTCGACGGCGCCCTCCACAGAGTGCAGAATAGAATTCCACGCGTCGGACTGGGCCTAGAAACAAACCAACCGCCTTGTCAGAATGTGAAGAACAGTTTGGCGCTCCGCCCCAACACGGCATAGCTTACCGCGGGGTCTGTTGACCGGGCAGCCTCTTGTTGAGCTAGCTAAAAGATTGAGACATCAGAAGACTACCACAAACAGGTACCTACAGTACACTAGAGAATCACAAGCCTCACCAAAATGGTCTGTTCGACCGTGCTCAGTCTGTCACAGGTCTGAAAGTCCAATACTGCGATTTTGTCGAACGGTGTGGTCGCCTCTTCTTCCATGTTTGAAGACGTGCTAGAAGGAGCGAAGCAACTGTAGCGAGGGAACGCGTCTGCAGGCGAACAAGCGATGCTGTTTTGTCCGTTTTCTCCGGCACCGACTCGTGACAAACACGCCGATTGCAGAATCTTTTACGAGCGGCGCCGCGCCGTTCTCTTCCGAATAACGCCCTGTTTCAAAGCGCCGTCCACTGTCGCTCAAGGTCGGGCGCCCTCCTTATCAGCCACCTCTCCAAACGCGAACTACGGTGCAGTCTCCGTCGAAAACTTCGCGAGGGCGAGCCGGCTGTTTGCCTTTCTCTGAGGAGACACGCATGGACGTTGAAACAAAAGCTTGACTTGCACGAGCGTTCCGTGAAGTGTCGTCCCATCGCCACAACTCCTATCTATTGTGCTTCAGTATCAGCAGAAATAAGCTGCAGGGCGCAGGGTAAGCCGTCTCAGCAACGCGGTATCCCTGCCTTCTTGTCGCTACATTCAAGTTACTTACCCACCTATGTCTGCGCATTCTCTTCCTTTGCGACCAGAAATGGACGACGATTCGCTGCCGCTGTTGGAGGCGGAAGGGAGTGCGACCGACTTGCCAACGTTTCGGGAACGAGCGCCCTCGGACGCCCCAATAGGATTCTTCTCCGCAAGGCCGGAAGCGTCCCTGGCCGTCAGATGGACAGTCGTCGGTAGAGGAGACTTCGAGCAGCTGCCTATCGAACTCGTGCGCTGTCTCATCGAAGGGTTGCGTTTAGAGCGTCATCGTTTTCTGGATGACGAACACGCAACGTTTTGGTGAGTTCTTTGCCCCGCTCCGTCCCAGCTCGATTTGTGATATGTCGTGGGTGCGTGCACTTTCATAATTGACATTACTGTTGGGGCCACCCAGTGGAGCCGCATGTGCTGACTAACGGTGTGATGTCCGTTCTCGTTGTAGATTTTGCATTAACGAGATTACAATTGAAGTATGACAATGTCAACACTGACACTACACCTTTGTACACTAACGAAGGGCGTCTGCAAGTGCGAAGTACCTAGTTATCAAATTGTTTTGGATTTCATAACTGGCGAAGTTAGGGATGCCTAGGTAGGTACGTCGTCCTGCCAAGCGAGACCATATCAGTTCGGCGTGCGGTCGTGCGTGCGTTCTTGCGCGTACGTGCGTGCGTGCGTACGCGTGCGTGCTTGCGCGTGCGTGCGTGCGTGCGTGCGTGCGTGCGTGCGTGCGTGCGTGCGTGCGTGCGTGCGTGCGTGCGTGCGTGCTTGCGTGCGTGCGTGCGTGCGTGCGTGCTTGCGCGTGCGTGCGTGCGTGCGTGCGTGCGTGCGTGCGTGCGTGCGTGCGTGCGTGCGTGCGTGCGTGCGTGCGTGCGTGCGTGCGTGCGTGCGTGCGTGCGTGCGTGCGTGCGTGCGTGCGTGCGTGCGTGCGTGCGTGCGTGCGTGCGTGCGTGCGTGCGTGCGTGCGTGCGTGCGTGCGTGCGTGCGTGCGTGCGTGCGTGCGTGCGTGCGTGCGTGCGTGCGTGCGTGCGTGCGTGCGTGCGTGCGTGCGTGCGTGCGTGCGTGCGTGCGTGCGTGCGTGCGTGCGTGCGTCCGTGCGTGCGTGCGTGCGTGCGAGCGAGCGTGCTTGCGTGAGTGCGTGCGTACAACGACAAGCGACGCGTCGCTTGCACGCTCTCAACCTACTCTTTCGTGCGCTGTAAAAGTTCTAAAGGAGTTATGGAAACACGCACAAGAAGATCGATAGTTGTTGTACCGCGCAGGGTGACGTGCGACATGTCGTCTGAACGTTCGTGAAGTGCTCTTTCACGCTCTGTCTAATAGGTATGTTTGCCGAAACTCTGAGAAATTTCCAAAGGAAAAGCCAACGTTCCAGGTACGTTCTCGAGAGCGATCCCCGTGTTATCTTCGAGGCGGACGTGGACGAGTTCGCCGTCTTCGTCCAAGACTTGAAGAAGGCGGGCTTGCTCACTTCTTCTTCCAACTCCCAATGCTCATTGGGTATCACGGCCAGCCTGGTCGACTCCCAAGGCGGCCATCCCAACTTCGACCGCTGCTTCGAGAATCTGCAAGACAAGTTGGCCTTCTGCTATAAGACCTACTTCGATCGGCTGGCGCCCCTTCCCGACTGCGACTTCGAGACGCCCTTGGAGGACCGCAGGAGAATGATCGAGCTCAACTATCAGCTGACGACGGCGCGACAGTTGGCCGTGTGGGGCGGTCGAAGACTTGTCAGGTGAGAGACTGCCCGGCCATCACCACAGTGCGTATCCCAGTTGTCGCTGCAGCTGATAATAACTCGGCTTCATCGTTGGGGAATCACTGAGCGTAAACTGTAGCAAACGCTTGTTAGCACTCCGACCCCAAAAGGGGCGGAGTGCTATAGTGAAGCTGCTCCCGATCAAAATTTTTGCCCCAAGATTTCTCGCGCGTGGTTCATCCGATTTGGACGGAGTTTTTTTAATCGATAGCTCTCGAGTGATAGTAGGGGTGCTCGGGCCTTCGTTTTTTTCGCGTGGTGGAAAAATTTTGGGAACAAGCTCCGGTATTGAAAAGTTGAGTTTGTATTCTGACTGACATTGCATAGAGTTGCGTCCTTTCTGCAGAGAGTGCGAGAGCTCACCGCCCGTATTGCTCCGCTTCACGAGCTCCCCCTTCGCAAGAGGGTATTGCTTAGCAATATTGATATCGCCCGGGATTTGGTTTTTAGAGCAAGAAAATCCCTCTTTTAAGCAACGCTTTTAAAAAAGTGACAAAAACTTGTCAAAGTTTTGACGAACATTTGACAGAGCACAAAAGAACGCACTACTGTATGAGCAATCAAGCCGCAACAATCGTGGTTCAGTTACGTATTGCTGGGTTGGCTGGACCCCCCTGCCCCCGCCAGTACCTGTGCTCCCCCTGATTTCTTCCCTCTCCCTCCCCTACCTCCCTCTCTCCCCCTCCTCCCTCCCTCCCTCCGTCTCTCCCTCTCTCTCTCCCTCCCTCTCTCTCCCTCTGTCTCTCTCTTATGATGCAATTTTGCCGCAGCTTGGGTCCCCCCTGCGGCGCCGCAGTCGCCACCCATCCAAATTTTATTACATCCTTGAGCCGAATCGAATCCCATTAATCCGGATCCGCCACTGATTCCAGGTGGGCAACAAGTGCGGACCTGCCCCAGCGGGCCATGGACATGCGCGACGTGCAGGACCTGGCCGGTTCCTACGACATGCCTTTTGTAAAAAACTCAGCAAAGCCGCATCGGTGCAGACGACCTTTGCACTTCTCGTAAAGATACGCAAGCATAAGGCCAGCCGTAGAAGCCCGGCAAGCAGAGTAGCGGCGGCGGCAGGAAGCTGTGTTGCGGCCTGTTTTGAGGGGAGATAGAGAGCAAAGTTGAGATTTAGTCAAGTGTGCAATGGCGTCGGTATAGGCGGACTGGCGGAGATATGAAGCAGTAAGCGTCGGTCGAGTCGAAGCCACAAGCATAAAGCCGCAATGCAATGTCCAGTTGTCGTGCAGGAGTCCCTGCATAATCGTTGACTGTCGAGACCTATGCAGGGGCTGCTGCACGATAATCCCCACTGCGTGGTGGTGGCTGTGACACGTGGCATTTCAAGAACGCCAATATTCTTGCTACACCTTTGTCATAGTTCTTCTTGGAATAGTCGCAAGATAAGACTAACCCAAACCGCCTATACCGACGCTTGCGTTAAATTCGAACTCATGCCGACTCGATTTTGTCAGGCAAGCTTAGCTCAGTGCGGCTTCCCCTTCTCCAATGAACGCGCGTCGGTAAAGTAAACACTGTCAGTACACAATAACAACACAAAGCTGCGCGTTCATTGGAAAGTGTGATGTACAGTATTTTTCGGACGTTGTAGTTTGAGAATTTGTGCGACGACGCTTCTTGTATTGCGGCATGTGTGTCCTAGCGAAAAGCGCTATATGTCGCGCGAATTGCGAAAGGTACGATAGCCATATACAAAGTCTAGCCTAAGTGTGGCGTATTTTTGACGTGAAGTTATTCGCGCTTCGAACGCTGTTGTAGCGCGCAATGCGTCATAAAATTTGTATTTGGACGAAAATTGCTCGCTTTTGTGTCGGAAATGGGACTGAAATTCTGGCGAAATGCAAGTTGTCGCGAACGCTATTGAGCGTTGGTAAATGCGTGCTTTTTGCGCCGATTGGTTTGTGACGCAGTGAAAGAAGAATTGCGACGAATTCCCACAACCAACACTTGGATTGAAGCACTTCTAGCTCTAAACAACGTGTGTTTGTTGGTTGTCGTGTGAGCACCGACGCGCAAAAACGAACGCAAACAGACGCCTATTGCCATTCAAAGAAGCACAATTTGAGCAAACGTCGATTCCTAGTCTAGAGTCTAGAGTTTGGTTAGTGTGTCGTGTCAAGTTTAGTGTTCCAGATTGTGCGATCGACTGTAACTGAATTAGGAACGGAAATCTAACAGTGACGTCATGGGGGGAGGGGAGGCCAATCCCCCCCCCCCCCCCCTCAAACTTCCGAGGCCCCACCCCCCCCCCCCCCCCCCCCCCCCCCCCCCCCACTTTCGCGCTCGCTGCTGGGAACACGCAAGCTTTGTGTTACATACGCTCAAGCATGCGTTTACCTTGAACTTCTGTTACCCCCTTCGCCTTCACCTTACCTACCCCCTTCCCCCCAGACTCTATTACACTGTCTTTATCACAGATGCTCAAATCGGCCCAGTAATTCCTTGACGAAACCGCGGACAAATTAGGCTCCAACGGAGCTAGGCGCTTGACTGATGACGCCTGGTCCAAAACGCCTCCGGCTATAAAAGCTGGGGCGATCTGTCGACTTTACTAGGAAACGTTACGTCCTGCAAACGTACCTATGTCTTCCAGAGAATGGCTTTGTCATTTTGGACAAATGTGTTTGTCTTCCGAGGCCTTTGTCTTTTCTCAGTCTGACCCATTGAAGATGTACGGCTATCTTGGAACGGATGAGGTCATTTCAAAGATGCTACTTCCGTCTTTATCAATTCACATGCTACAGTACGTTATAGTGTCGCGAATATGGTCGTGGGTGGGTAGTGTACGACAAATCCCCAGTTGGATGAAGACTGGCCTTTGATAAGAGGGCGCCGTCTTCTTGCAACAAGGAACTAATCCGTTAAGGGGAAGGCAGTCCTCTAGTTGAGCTTCGCAGTCTCCAGTTGTATTTAAACGCAAAATAATTATTGGCATGTGAAGGATTAGAGTACGTCTGTGAAATTAGACGAGCCAAAGATGTCTTTCCAAACAACACGAGTTAGGCAATTCAGAATGTGGCTGGTCTTGTCTGTCGTGGTTTGATTGTGATTTGCAAACTTTGTTTCTGCTGTGCGCACCAGTACAGGTTATAGCATTTGTATTAGTCATCTCTATCGATGGTCCGTAAACACTCTGCAATTTGTGTTCACCAAATCTCCTGTCTATCAGGTTATGCCAAGCTCAATAATTGTAGGTGCGCCACGTATGCACATTGCACACCCTGTACTACAATGCCATGCTTTTGAATCATAGCAGCTGACTGGGAACGACACATACCCTACAAACAAGACAGGAAATTTGCCCTTGTCAGATGAGCTGTTTGATTAACGCCAACTGATTGGTTGGGTCTGAATGAGTGCCCCCAAATTCTGAATGAGTGCCCCCAAATTCTGAATGAGTGCCCCCAAATTCTGAATGAGTGCCCCCAAATTCTGAATAAGTGCCCCCAAGTGCTGTATGAGTGCCCCCAGGACCCAGAAGCGCGCTACTACCACGGCCGTGTGAGTAACCGGTTGGGCACAGCAGGCCTAAGCAGGAGGTGAAGTGGATGGAGGAGTGTTTAATTCACTTACCGTTTGCACTAAAACTCGGCCGGCGTCGCGCCGGGCGGGTCTCAGCTGAGGCTTAGCGCGACCACCAACTTCAGGGCGCGCTCCGCGCGCCCTGAAGTCGGTCACCGGTCGCGTTAAGCCTAAGCTTCGACCCGCCAGACTGCGACGCCGACTGACTCTTGTGCACTGTGGGCGCAGGGCGAGCCTAAGCATAGCCTGATTCCAAAGGAAATCTTGCTTGAAGGTATAGAGAACGAACAAGGTATAACGACTCCCACAGACGAGATTCTTGGCCCCGCGGCTCCATCCACACCGTGATTAGACAGACGCCGCACTTAGAACATTGGGGGCACTCATTCAGAATTTGGGGGCACTCATTCAGACTTTGGGGGCACTCATTCAGACTTTGGGGGCACTTATTCAGATATAGCCGCCACTCACACGAGCTGACAGAGCAGTCTACTACTAGGCATTTACACACTTGTACCCTGCCAATCCCTTTATAGGGAGTCTATTCCTGTCGCCAAGCTTTGCTTTGCCTTTCTTGGACATAGACATAGCCCAGATATTCGTGGGAAGAGTTCTAATCTCGCTTCTAAGTTCTAGGACCCATCGGGCTTCTGTACCTCCATTGTTTGAAGAGATGTGTCACCTTGTGGCTATACTTGTGCATATTAGCACATGTGTGTAGTGAGGGATTCGGTATGTAGAGACTAGAGAGCGCGTTTCACATAATTGTGCTTCTGCCAAATTATTGTTGTTCTGTGTATCTACGCCAGCTTGAGCCATTGTGAATCACGGTTGAAATCAGTTACTTAGATTGATACACTACAAAGAGTGTGCCGCGTCGATTTTCACGGCTTTCCCAAAAATTTCTGCATTGTTTATCGCCGAACAATGACGCCTAAAATAATCACATAGCAACTGCGTTGTCTCTGCTCAGTCAATCATACTCCTCCAAATAACTAATGGAACGCCCCTATCCGGCCCACCCACCTACACCCAGCTCAAAAACAAATCAGTCAAATGTGCGCTCTTCAACCTGTGTGGGTTGGAACAGTTTGTCAAAGGTACGTAGGAGCCAATACGCTTGTTCAAGGGGTGATTGATTACTGGCTGGCAAACTTGGCAGACTACTCCAGTATTTATGCAAAAGTGATATTTAGGTGCTTCGCTCGATGACTAAGAGCGAATTGATTAATGTGTTGTTGTGGAAAAAATGTGTTGTGTGTCGCGCGAAATTTTGAGGCCGATCTCTAACCAGTTTAGGCTCTCACACGTCATAATTGGCTTGTGATGAGCGTTTGCGTTTAATGCACCTTCGCACCCCAACATGTGAAATTCTGGACTGACTTGTCACAAAATTCGCAATTTCCTTCTCAAGTCATTTCGAAACACTGCGGAGGCAATTTCCTTACTATTTTAGCAGCTTTTACACCGAAACTTGCGTTGGCGTACCGTTTTAGTCTTACTCACGCTTTCAATTTCCCTTTGCCCGATATCTGCTTGTCTAATCGACTTAGGGAGTCATTTATTTGGCGCTCAAGCAAAAAAACTTGACGCATACGACTGCGAGTTCTTTGAGGTAAGCAATGTAACAGTCGCAAAATGGAATGAAATAGTGCTAAACAGCCTCTGGCGCAGGGTGGCCAATAGAAACTTAAACTAGTTTCAGTTTCAGTTTCAGTTACAATCAGTTAACTGAAACTGAAACTGAATCGAAACTCGCGCGGATTTCCTGAAACTGAAACTGAAACTCACAGCTTAGTTTCAGTTATTCGAATGTCACATTTTGCCGAACTTCAGCAGATTTTCATAAAATTCAAGCCAAATTTTTCTGAATATGTAGGCGTTTCGCTCATATTTAGTTCCAAATATGCAAGGATGTCCTCTCAAGTTTAGAAATCGCTTCTTTGCCCTCTTGATATCATCCCACAAGAATCATTTTGAGCAATTCATTATGACTTTCTGAACCTTCAATAACTGAGACTCAGTTTCAGTTACTGAATCAAAACTCGCGCGAATGCCATAACTGAAACTGAAACTGAAACTAGGTAAGCCAGCACCATAATTTTAACTGAAACTGAAACTAAAATGAGTTTCTATTGGTCACCCTGCTCTGGCGGCAGCATTTCATTTTCACATTGTCAGGCACTGCTTTGTTAGGATTGTAATTTCGCGGTTTGGTGCGCTTGTTGGAGAAACACTGTACAGGTGCACAATTCTTAGCTTTAGCACAGCCGGTTTTATCCATTTCTGATGCTGAATGTAGGGAAAACTCGATTAAGTGCCAGAACGGCGGTCGATTCTTCACACGTCAGACACTATGCATTCACTGCTATAGACTGAGGAAGCCTGCCTACAAGAAGGGTCCATTATTTTAATTAAGGCGCTATGGGCGGAAAGCCCGTTCGAGTGCCTTTCTCTTTCTGAGTTGACTTGCTGTCACTTTGCTTTCGTGCTTTGCGTACATTATGGGGAAATGTCAAGTTCAGGGAGCGTGTCTGCACCTTACTTAGCGATGGGGTAAGCATTTGTGAGCTACGTGCGGATTCTAACGTGTTGTTTGGGCTCGACACCTGCAAAACACTGAAAGGAGTTTGTGGAATTGAATTACTCACCTTGCCAATGCTTGAAACTCAGTATGTTGCAACAAGCTGTGTGTGTAAAAAGTTCAACCTATACTTTGTGTCTGTCAAATTTTGGTGAACAGTATAGTGTACTTTGTACACGTCGTTAGCCGCATCTGGAGAAAGTGTCTTGAGAATGTGTACCCTAATGCTAAGTGCACCTATCCCCACGATACGGTTGTCTGTACAGCTGATCTGAAGCTCAGTGATATCGCCGCGTTCGCTATATGTTATCAGCATGATACGACGCCGTTCATCTGATGTTTCCTACCTGTGTAAAAACGTCACATCCAACAAAAAAACTTGCCAAACGTTTGGTAAGGGCGAATTCCTGTTTTCAGCGTACGCATTTCTGTTTCCGAGTGCACATTCATCAATAAACAGCTGTTCTGGCCATCAGACGAAAATCTCGATTTTGAGATTTTCTTAAATTTTTTCGCCCGGCCTCAGCGCCCGGGCGAACCCCTACGAGAGCTTATCGTGCGTGCGTCCGTCCGTTCGTGCGTCCCGCTCTCAGATCTCGGCGTTCGAACGTCGTAGGAAGGAGATCTTGGGCTTTATGGATAGGTCTCGACTCACTGGTAATGTTGCTAAGAGACTTCGAAATTCAAAAGTTTGAATTGCGCGCGCTACAGTAACCCGAAAGTTCAAACTGAAAACGGCTATTACTCGCTCGTCTTACGTCGTAGAGCGGCGTGCGATAGGTCAACTGAAAGGTCTCGACGTGCGCTTTCGCTTGGCATAAAAAGTTTCTTAATTACGCAAACACGCAACACGAAAAGCGACATTCTCGCGTTTTTAACGCAAAAATCGCTCTAACTCGCTCAGCGTGCGTCGTACTGAGACGATCTTGGGTTGGTTGGATAGCTCTCGACTCACTGATCATTTGTTCTTCTATTGGTCGAAACTCAAAAGTTTGAATTTCGGGAGCTACAGTAACCCAAAGGTTTAAAACGCAAAACTTATCCAACTCTCTCGTCTTCCGTCATAGAGAGACGATCTTGAGTTCGTTGAATAGGTTTCGACACGCTGATAATTCCGTTAAGAGTAGTCGAAATTCAAAAGTTTGAATTGCGCGCGCTACAGTAACACGAAGGTCCAAAACGCAAAACGGCTCTAACACGCTCGTCTTACGTTGTAGGGCGGCGTGCGATGGTCAACTAAAAGGTCTCGACGTGCTGTTTCACTTGGCGTAGAAATTTTGTTAATTACGCAAACACGCACCACGAAAAGCGACATTCTCGCGTTTTTAGCATAGAACTCGCTCTAACCCGCTCAGCGTGCGCCGTAGAGAGACGATCTTGAGTTGCTGGATAGCTTTTGACTCACTGATCATTTGTTCTTCTATTGGTCGAAACTCAAAAGTTTGAATATCGCGAGCTACAGTAGCCCAAAGGTTCAAACGACGGATCGGCCTTTCGCTCGTCTTACGTTGTAGAGCGGCATTCGTTCGACCGTTTGAAAGCTTACGTTGAGGCAGTTGTTCAACGGTCATTCCTAAAGAAATACTTTTGTTTTTTTTTAAATCCTTGTCTTACGAACAACTTTGTCAGCTAAAAAAATTAATACCCGGGCGATCCCAATGTTGCCTTGCAACAACCGCTCAGAAATGCGTGTGTCTTGCTCAAAAAATTAATCCCGGGCGATCCCAATGTTGCCCTGC
>JASAMZ010011942.1:0-17129 GCA_030248115.1 Linhomoeus sp. GSCO2_2
TGTGTATGGAGAATTGAAGAAAAAGCTCAAGAATTACAAGGTGACAAAGATTTTTGACTGATGGGTGAGCTTCAAAAAAAGTAGAAGATTAGAATGAATTGATATGAATGTTACAGAACAACAAGATGTGCCAACTTGTTTGACTGCCTGGTCGTCCTCTTTTGACAATGTTTGTTGGAACAGCAAGACCAGACAACCAATTAATTTTGGCACAACTTGTGTATGACAGACCCTTAGAACCTTATGTGTGACTGTTGACTATGTAACAGAGAACTTTTCTTGGAACTGACGCTAGTCGCTGTATTTAATGAGCAAGCATGTGTGAGAAAAGCTTGACATTAGCTAGAATGCTCATCCTATAGAACAGTTGAGTTGCTGCGGCAGCCTGCTTTCATGAGGAATGTGCGGGTGAAGTAAGCGTTTATCTATTTATTGCATTGTACTACAACAAAATAGTGACTTCTACTGCTTTTCAGGTTATGTGGAGAACACCAGCTGGAGTGAGCTGTCCCCTCGTGGTCTACTATGGAGTCACGGGAGACAGCAGAAAAGAGACAGATGCTTCCCGTACGTCATTTATATGTGATCTACTACAATCAAGTCATCTACTTGTTAGACCCAACTTTTTCCTTAAGGATCTGCCCCAGCTGATGGCAAGGCACAGGCTGACCTCATACATAGCCTGAAGTCATTGCTGTTACCATCAGCATGCTTCAATACCCCAATAGAAAGGGTTTGTGGGGTTGCTTTCCTACCTTTTTTCGCCCGGCCTCAGCCGGGCGAACCCCTACGAGAGCTTATCGTCCGTGCGTGCGTCCGTGCGTCCGTGCGTGCGTTACGCTCTCAGATCTCGGCGTTGGTAAGTCGTAGGAAGGAGATCTTGGACTTTATGGATAGGTCTCGACTCACTGAGAATTGCGCTAAGAGGTTTCGAAATTCAAAAGTTTGAATTACGCGCGCTACAGTAACCCGAAGGTTAAAACGGAAAACGGCTGTAACTCGCTCGTCTTACGTCGTAGAGCGGCGCGCGATAGGTCAACTAAAAGGTCTCGACATGCTCTTTTGTTTGGCATTAAAAGTTTTGTTAATTACGCAAACACGCAACACGAAAAGCGACATTCTGGCGTTTTTAACGCATAAATCGCTCTAACTTGCTCAGCGTGCGTCGTAGAGAGACGATCTTGAGTTGGTTGGATAGCTCTGGACTCGCTGATCATTTGTTCTTCTATTGGTCGAAACTCAAAAGTTTGAATTTCGCGAGCTACAGTAATCCAAAGGTTTAAAACGCAAAACTTCTCTAACTCGGTCGTCTTCCGTTGTAGAGAGACGATCTTGAGTTCATTAGATAGGTTTCCGCACACTGATCATTCCGCTAAGAGACTTCGATATTCAAAAGTTTGAATTGCGCGCGCTACAGTAATCCGATAGTCCAAAACGCAAAACGGCTCTAACACGCTCGTCTTACGCCTTAGAGCGACGTGCGATAGGTGAACTAAAAGGTCTCGTCGTGCTCTTCCACTTGGCGTTAAAAATTTTCTTAATTACGCAAACACGCACCGCGAAAAGCGACATTCTCGTGTTTTTAAGACAGAAATCGCTCTAACTCGCTCAGCGTGCGTCGTAGAGAGACGATCTTGAGTTTGTTGGATAGCTCTCGACTCACTGATCATTTGTTCTTCGATTGGTCGTAACTCAAAGATTTGAATATGGCGGGCTACAGTAACCCAAAAGTTCAAAACGCAATACTTCTCTAACTCGCTCGTCTTCCGTCGTAGAGAGACAATCTTGAGTTTGTTGAATAGGTTTGGGCACACTGATCATTCCGTTAAGAGAAGTCGAGAAACAAAAGTTTGAATTTCGCGAGCTACAGTAACTCAAAGGTTCAAACAGACTCTAACTCGCTCGTCTTGCGTTGTAGAGCGACATTCGTTTTACCGTTTGAAACCTTACGTTAAGGCTGTTGTTGAACACTCGTTCCTAAAGAAATACTTTTGTTTTTTTAATTCTTGCTTTACGAACAATTATGTCTGCTAAAAAAATTAATCCCGGGCGATCCCAATGTTGCCTTGCAACAACCACTCAGAAATGCGTGTGTCTTGCTCAAAAAATTAATCCCGGGCGATACCAATGTTGCCCTGCAAGAACCCTTCAGAAAGGAGCGTGTCAGAAGTAGCGCATGAATAGTGGACTGCGGGCGGGCGCGCGTCATATCGGAAAGGCTTCGAAATACTTTACAAAAGTATCCACTCTTTTACTCTTCCACTTTAAAACACTCACAAACCACTCTGTATTAATAAAACAACTCAACTTTTTTAAAACAGCTTGTTTGTTAACCAACAATACTTGTTGACTCTTCAGGGCCAACTGGCAGGGCGCGGGCTGAAGTTAGAAAAGCCTATGCCATTGCTGCTGTCAGTTGGACAACGAAGTGCTCACTTCGGCAAGGTAGACAGTGAGCTTCTTTCAGTGTCTCAGCATCGGTTTTATGGTTACTTATTTTGTTTAGCTTGCGTTTGTACTGAAAACCGGACACCAAAATTTCCGGCATGGCAAGGTTTTTTCGCCCGGCCTCAGCCGGGCGAACCCCTACGAGAGCTTATCGTCCGTGCGTCCGTCCGTGCGTTCGTTCGTTACGCTCTCAGATCTCGGCGTTGGAACGTCGTAGGAAGGAGATCTTGGGCTTTATGGATAGGTCTCGACTCACTGGTAATGTTGCTAAGAGACTTCGAAATTCAAAAGTTTGAATTGCGCGCGCTACAGTAACCCGAAGGTTCAAACTGAAAACGGCTATTACTCGCTCGTCTTACGTCGTAGAGCGGCGTGCGACAGCTCAACTAAAAGGTCTCGACGTGCGCTTTCGCTTGGCATTAAAAGTTTTCTTAATTACGCAAACACGCAACACGAAAAGCGACATTCTCGCGTTTTTAGCGCGGAAATCGCTCTAACTCGCTCAGCGTGCTTCGTAGGGAGACGATCTTGGGTTGGTTGGATAGCTCTCGACTCACTGATCATTTGTTCTTCTATTGGTCGAAACTCAAAAGTTTGAATTTCGGGAGCTACAGCAACCCAAAGGTTTAAAACGCGAAATTTGTCTAACTCGCTCGTCTTCCGTCATAGAGAGACGATCTTGAGTTCGTTGAATAGGTTTCGGCACACTGATAATTCCGTTAAGAGAACTCGAAATTCAAAAGTTTGAATTGCGCGCGCTACAGTAACCCGAGGGTTCAAACCGCAAAACGGCTCTAACACGCTCGTCTTACGTCGTAGAGCGGCGTGCGATAGGTCAACAAAAAGGTCTCGACGTGCTCTTTCATTTGGCGTAAAAAATTTGTTAATTACGCAAACACGCACCACGAAAAGCGGCATTCTTGCGTTTTAGCATAGAAATCGCTCTAACTCGCTCAGCGTGCGTCGTAGAGAGACGATCTTGAGTTGCTGGATAGCTCTTGACTCACTGATCATTTGTTCTTCTATTGGTCGAAACTTAAAAGTTTGAATATCGCGAGCTACAGTAACCCAAAGGTTCAAACAGCAAATGGGCCCTAACTCGCTCGTCTTACGTTGTAGAGCGGCATTCGTTCGAAACTTGAAAGCTTACGTGGAGGCAGTTGTTGAACGGTCATTCCTAAAGAAATACTATTGTTTTTTTAAACCCTTGTCTTACGAACAACTTTGTCTGCTAAAAAAATTAATCCCGGGCGATCCCAATGTTGCCTTGCAACAACCGCTCAAAAATGCGTGTGCCTTGCTCAAAAAATTAATCCCGGGCGATCCCAATGTTGCCCTGCAAGAACCTCTCAGAAAGGAGCGTGTCAGAAGTAGCGCATGAATAGTGGGCTCCGGGCGGGCGCGCGTCATATCGGAAAGGCTTCGAAATACTTTACAAAAGTATTCACTCTTTTACTCTTCCACTTTAAAAGACTCACAAACCACTCTGTATTAATAAAACAACTCAACTTTTTTAAAACAGCTTGTTCATCTCCTCTGTTTGAACCATCCAGTGGGATCTTCTTTGCCACTGCTGGTTTAGCAGGCTGCTCCATGCTTGTCAACAGACTATTCAAGGTGAGTCCCACTATGAAATCATTTTATGGCTTCAACAACACAGCTTGATTAAAGTAAGTAATTTAATTTTAACAACTCAATTCTAGTGTACCACTCAAACAGTTTCAAACAGATTAATCATCACTAGTCATATGTAGACTCCACTACTCCCTTACAGAGATTCTGTCATGGCAACTCGCTCAACGTCATCACTTGGCCAACCAACTCATGGACTCTGGCGACTAACTTCAAGCGGCGGCCTAATCTGAATTGATACATTCCTTCTCGATTTCGTTCTTTGTGTCAGTTTAGGTAACGTGATAACTGGCAAGCAAAGTGTTATATCTGTACTGACACTGCTGTTCGTGCTAGCTGCATTTGTCATGAAGATGTCCATTTTTAAAGTCAGTTAGAGCAGGGGACATCTTACTGGAGCATTATGATGAACTGCAAGTGCAACCGCTTTCTTAGATTATAGCAGAACAGTTTAGTTTGAGTCCTTAAGTCGGCAAAGCACGCATTGGAATACAACCAGAATCACATTTTCTTACTCAAAAGAATTAAACCCGGGCGATTCCAATGTTGCGTAGCAAGACCACTCCATTAAGTATGGTCGTGAGGAGAGTCGAGACGTTACACGAAATCGGAAAGGGCCTCGCTACAAGCTCAGTACAAGTACAAAGCTCAAACCTACTCCGCTTTTTAAAAGAGACTTGTTGCGCCTGTAACTTTCGCTACACTGCACCGATTTTCACCAAATTTGGAATTTAATCTATTCGTAATGAAGTCCTTTAGTGTGCCAAATTTCAACCAGTTCTGATCAGCGGAGCCAGAGAAACAAGTATCGTGATGATGGGAAAAGGTGCGCGCGGCCGAGATGGAACATATTATGGTTTGGCGCTGCCGCGCCAACCATGATACAGGGTATGCTGCAGACAGGCAGCGTTCGTGTTCAGCTGTGTGGGTGTTGCACTCACCAATGCATCTGTACGCTGTGGTGCAATAGGGCCAGTGATTGTCCACTTAAAGTACAATCTCGACAGGGACCCTTCATGGAATGAGACCAATATTTTCATGGTCTCACTCAATGAGAGCGTTTTGCTTGAAGGGACCAAAGTAGCTGCCTGGATGAAAACGTTTTACAAGGTGGCCAAACCCAAGTGGAGGCCCCACCATTTGTCTGACGTGTTGAGGTACGGCAGCAATCTTGCATCACCCAGATGCAACACTTGAGCAAACACTAAGCACGAGAGCTGCTTAAAACAAACCTTGCCCTCCCAGGTTGGCCATTCTCTGGAGGTATGGCGGAGTGTATTTCGATCTCGACGTGATCTCACTGCAATCAGTGGACGCGATGCTGGCGCACGACCTGACCTTCACTTGTCAACGGCCATTGGGCGAAGGCAACATTGGGGATTGGTGCTACTGCTCCTCCTCCGCCCACTCGTCCTGCCTGGCCAATGGAGTCATGGCGACCAGGCGTGTTGGGCACGAGTTCTTCAAGATGGCACTGGGTGAGTGAGTGATACACAACAGCTAAAGTGAAATTGTGTACCTAAAGGTGTCAAGCCAACCGTACATCTGGAAGAACGGTAGAAAGGTTTGGACTTTGGAGGCTGAATGTCGGGGTTAGTTAGATGTGATTGAATGTGCGCCTATTGTAACACTGGTGAGTGTGAGACACAAGCAGATTTGCTGTGGAATGTGACTGAGGTGGGGCTGCTCCATAAGTCACATTGCAGCTTGGAAGGTGGAAAGGAGGTGTGGGAGGGGATCGGATCTCCTAGGGACCTCAATAGATGCGGTCTCGTGTGGGGGAGAAAAGGGGGTGGGGGTGGGGTGGGGGGGGGGGGGGGGGTGTAGGGGCCCTCACTTCCCCTCTAGCGCCACCCCTTCCCTCAGCGACTGCACGCATGATCCAGACGGTGACGTTGCAGAAAAGATCCCAGAGGTCTACAAACCCAGCGAGTGGACCTCAATCGGCGCCAAGCTGATTCACAGTCTCGTCAGTTCGGTTGTCTCTAGACGAAGCGGCAACGACAATCCGACTTTGCTCCATCTTGACCTGCCCACAAGACCTGCAGAAGCGAAGATTCTGACCAGGGGCCTGTGTCACAAAGGAGGAAGTGAAATCTTGCCAGAGTCTGTCTAGATTGATCTATTTGCGGCCCGAAACTGTCAAAATTATTGGTTTGACGACCTTCGTTGTGACTATTACAAAGAGTATCATCCACCACTGATTGTGAGACAGGCCTCCACAGTCGTCAGATCTACCCGATTCTCTACGACGATCGCCACCTCTTGAGAAACACCTTTCAACTCCAGCAGGCCATCAGTCGAGTTTCTCACGAAGCGCTAACAGTTCATTTGTGGCAAATGGCTTTTCTGAGCGCCGTGGATTGGAGGTCTTACGCCGGCCTTCTGTTAAGGAAGCAGTGTGGCAAGGCATCAGACTGCACTGTTGACGGAACGCAGAATTGCTCCAGTACGAAGCAACCATGGACACGATTGTGAATGCGCACAGTTTTGTATAACTGGATGCGGCCTAGCATTATGTATATGTCAATAATACATCCGCACCCACCTCCATTGCTCGAATGAACTTGAAGAATTGAGTAGGTATAAGCATGGTCGTACAGAACGAGAAGAGATGATAGTAGTCAAACAAGCGTGCATATGTACTTACAGCATTGTCGGCGCACGAGTCACGTGAAGACGACGCAGTACGTTCAGTAGTCATCAGTCAGTAGTCATCGCCCTCAGGACTATCAATCAAGCGGCGCCTCCTCATACTGAACGAACAACAAGCACTCAAAACACAATTCTGCAAGCGTCGCGTCGAGTTCAGTAGTATGGTCCGTCGTCCAGGCGGATGCAGACGTCGATCTCGACCTTGCCGCAGCGCAGCTTGTGAATCGTCTCGTCTCCCTCAATCTGCTGCTGCTCCGCCTCCCAGGCTGTCTCCCTGCCGAAGAGACGCCAGCTGCTCAGAATCTGCTTTGGAAACCAGTCGCCGCCGAAGTCGTCCCGCGTTGTCTCCTCGTCCAGAAGGAAGTGCAGCTCCTAGATGGAGGAGCGAAGGTGACGACGACGACGACGACGACGACGACGACGACGACGACGACGACGACGACGACGACGACGACGACGACGACGACGACGACGACGACGACGACGACGACGACGACGACGACGACGACGACGACGACGACGACGACGACGACGACGACGACGACGACGACGACGACGACGACGACGACGACGACGACGACGACGACGACGACGACGACGACGACGACGACGACGACGACGACGACGACGACGACGACGACGACGACGACGACGACGACGACGACGACGACGACGACGACGACGACGACGACGACGACGACGACGACGACGACGACGACGACGACGACGACGACGACGACGACGACGACGACGCCGACGACGACGACGACGACGACGACGACGACGACGACGACGACGACGACGACGACGACGACGACGACGACGACGACGACAGACTAAACTGATCTAAGCTCTGTCACCTTCACGTTTCCAAAGTCGTTATTGACCAGGGCTGCGGCGATCTCTTCCGAGACCTCGGGCATACTCTCGTAGGTCTCTTTGTCGATGGGTGGCTGCTGGCGAAAGCTCTGCATGTTGGGGAAGACGGCTTTAAGTTGGGCCAGGGGAAGTTCTGCCTCAGTTTGGTCGTCGTCATCGTCGCCCTCGTCAGCGCCGCTGCTGGTGAAGCTGCCGTCCAATGAGATGATGTTGGGTGCCTGTTGCGAGATGGGTGTCGTTGTAAGCACCAATAGCACTCCTCCACAAACAAAGCCGATCTCAAGATACTTCTGGTCAAACGAGTGGTCCTCCCTCTCTCCCTCTCTTCCTCCCACTTGGAAATCTGCCTCACCTGAAACTCCAGGAAGCAGGGGTGGCCGAGGTTGACTGCTGCGCCGATGGTCCTGACGCGCCGCAGATGGGGGCATTCCCTCAAAATGGCCGCCAGACGTTGCGTCATCTGGCTCTGGTCTTTTCCCAGGTGGTGTGTGGCCACAGTGAGGTCCTCCAGACTGTCCAACTCGGCCAGAGTCGAGATGAGCTCCGCCTTGTCTCCAAAGGACAGGAATTCGAAACAGTGGAGATTCAGCCAGGTCAGTTGACGGCAGCTGGCCAAAGCTGCCCAGAAGTCGCTGGTGCAAAGGTTGGGGCCGCCCTCGTCGAAAGACTTCTCCTGCAAATGGCAGATTGCAACAATGGGAACATCTGAAGGCATTACAGAACGTGTCTGAAGGCTACATACAGTATAGGTTTCGTTGTTGGAAACTTCTGAACATGTGCTTTGCCATAGTGTGGACTACACGGTGCGTACGCGGTGGGGACTGGGGGTGTGTGACCCTCTGGAGGAAACGACCAAAACAATTTCCCTAACAGGTTCCGGTATAAAACTTGAGTTTGTATTCTGACTGACATTGCAAAGAGTTGCGTTCTTTCTGCAGAGAGTGCGAGAGTTCATCGCCCGCATGCTCCGCTTCATGAGCCCCCGCCTCGAGAGAGGGTATTGCATAGCAATATTGATTTCGCCCGCGATTTGGCTTTTAGAGCAAGAACATCCCTCTTTCAAGCAACGCTTTTAAACAAGCTGTTTTAAAAAAGTTGAGTTGTTTTATTAATACAGAGTGTTTTAAAGTGGAAGAGTAAAAGAGTGGATACTTTTGTCAAGTATTTCAAAGCCTTTCCGATATGACGCGCGCCCGCCCGGAGTCCACTACTCATGCGCTACTTCTGACACGCTCCTTTCTGAGAGGTTCTTGCAGGGCAACATTGGAATCGCCCGGGATTATTTTTTTGAGCAAGACACACGCATTTCTTAGCGGTTGTTGCAGGGCAACATTGGGATCGCCCGGGATTAATTTTTTTAGCAAACAAAGTTGTTCGTAAGACAAGGGTTTAAAAAAACAAAAGTATCTCTTTAGGAATGACCGTTCAACAACTGCCTCAACGTAAGCTTTCAAACGGTCGAACGAATGCCGCTCTACAACGTAAGACGAGCGAGTTAGGGCCGATTTGCTGTTTGAATCGTTGAGTTACTGTAGCTCGCGAAATTCAAACTTTCGAATCTCGACTTCTCTTAACGGAATGAGCAGTGTGCCGAAACCTATTCAACAAACTCAAGATCGTGTCTCTACGACGGAAGACGAGCGAGTTAGAGAAGTTTTGCGTTTGGAACTTTTGAGTTACTATAGCTCGCGATATTCAAACTTTTGAATTTCGACCAATAGAAGAACAAATGATCAGTGAGTCAAGAGCTATCCAGCAACTCAAGATCGTCTCTCTACGACGCACGCTGAGCGAGTTAGAGCGATTTCTATGCTAAAAACGCGAGAATGTCGCTTTTCGTGGTGCGTGTTTGCGTAATTAACAAATTTTTTACGCCAAGTAAAAGAGCACGTCGAGACCTTTTAGTTGACCTATCGCACGCCGCTCTATGACGTAAGACGAGCGTGTTAGGGCCGTTTTGCGTTTTGGACCCTTGGGTTACTGTAGCGCGCGAAATTCAAACTTTTGAATTTCGAGTTCTCTTAACGAAATTATCAGTATGCCGAAACCTATTCAACGAACTCAAGATCGTCTCTCTATGACGGAAGGCGAGCGAGTTAGATAAGTTTTGCGTTTTAAACCTTTGGGTTACTGTAGCTCCCAAAATTCAAACTTTTGAGTTTCGACCAATAGAAGAACAAATGACCAGTGAGTCGAGAGCTATCCAACCAACCCAAGATCGTCTCCCTACGACGCACGCTGAGCGAGTTAAGCGATTTCCTCGTTAAATACGCGAGTATGTCGTTTTTCATGTTGCGTGTTTGCGTAATTAAGAAAACTTTTAATGCCAAACGAAAGAGCACGTTGAGACCTTTTAGTTGACCTATCGCGCGCCGCTCTACGACGTAAGACGAGCGAGTTAGAGCCGTTTCCAGTTTGAACCTTCGGGTTACTGTAGCGCGCGTAATTCAAACTTTTGAATTTCGAAGTCTCTTAGCAACATTACCAGTAAGTCGAGAGCTATCCATAAAGCCCAAGATCTCCTTCCTACGACCTACCAACACCGAGATATGAGAGCGTGACGGACGAACGAACGGACGGACGCACGAACGGACGATAAGCTCTCGTAGGGGTTCGCCCGGCTGAGGCCGGGCGAAAAAAGTGAAAAAAACTTGTAAAAGTTTTGGCAAGCAATTGACAGAGCACAAATGAGCCCACTATGAGCAATCAAACGGCGTCGCACTTCTGCATGTAGCAAAGAGCGATCTCAGTGTTAAAATCACGAGAATGGCGTTTTCTACGGTGCGTGTTTGTGCAATTGTAAAAACTTTTGCAGCCGCATAAAAGAGCACGCCTAGAGCTTTCACCTGACGCGTCGGTTGCCGTTCTACGACGCAAGACGAGCGAGTTAGAGCCGCTTTCTGCTTTTGCACATTCGAGTTACTATAGCTCGCGAAATTCAAACTTTTGAGTTTCGACCAATGGGAGAACGAATAATCAATGAGTCGAGAGCTATCCAATAAGCTCGAGATCGTCTCTCTACGACGCAAGTTGAGTGAGTTAGAGCCAGCTTAGCGTCAAAATCCTGAGAATGGCGTTTTCCGCGGTGCGTAATTGAGCAAACTTGTAGCCGCATGAAAGAACACGTCGAGAGCTTTCACCTGGCGTGTCGATTGACACTCTACGACGTAAGACAGACGAGTTAGAGCCGTTTTGCGTTTTAAACTTTCGGGTTACTGTAACTCGCGAAATTCAAATTTTTGAGTTTCGACCGAGAACAAATGATCAGCGAGTCGAGAGCTATTTACTGACCTCGAGATTGTCTCTCTACGACGCAAGTTGAGCGAGTTAGAACGATTTTAGCGTCAAAATGTCGAGAATGGCGTTTTCGGCGGTGCGTGTTTGCGTAATGTTAAAAATTGTTGCTGCCGCATGAAAGACAAGATTAGTAGACGGGGGCAGAGCCCCTCGGGGCACTCCTCCCCTCTTTCAGAAGAATTTTGGGAGTTGAATCATGCTGTCCATTGCTCAACGAGACATGTCAGTGAGGCTTAGTGCCCTTTCTGATCTCAAGATTAATAGCAAATTCGGAATTGTGACCCTCAAATGCCCCATATTTGACATACAACACACCTAGCTTCAGCTGAACTGACACAACCAGGTTTTCCACTTGAGGGCATGTATGGTGGCAAGCAAATTCTTCAAAAATGGTCCCACACATCTCAAAATGAAAAGACAACGTCAAATTCGTGATCAGCATCCCCGAAAAGCCGGAATCGAGTGCTTACACGGTAGGTGCCCCGGACAAATCCGGCAGCCAAAATTTTGAATTCAAATTTCCCGCCAAAATACGCGTCGGACGAAAAAAGTGCTTATAACAAAAACAACGTATCTTTTAATGCTCTATCACGTGAAAGTCCAACTGATACCGAAATATCTCAACTGACACCACTTTGCACCGAAACACCACAAATTTGTTGAAAAAATTGAAATTTCGCCCAAAAATTGCGACCGCCGAAAGCTGAAAATCTGCCACAGTGAAGCCATTTGCAAGCCTGAAAAACTGTGCAAATATCGTCGAAAATCATTAGCAGAGCTAACAAGCTTAGAGTAAAAACTGGGTACCCGATGATGGTTGATTGGCATTGTGTAGTGTTTTGTGCATTTGAGGAGTATATTCCATAGAGTGTCAGAATAGTAACTTGAGCATTTCTTCGGGGAGTATCGCCGCAGTTACCTCAAGTTTCCAGAGAAAGTTTGTGCCATTGTTGGGCAATCGATGCCTGTAAGGCGCATTGGTGGGTACTGATCCATAACTGGATCAGGAATGTTCGCCGCAGGTTCACTTTGGAATGAAGAGGGTCTAAATGGGACGACGCCCATTTCTTTTGGGTCACAAATGCGGACGGTAACGGTACCGTTGCTGTAGATTGCAGAACCTCACAGTGAACAGAATTGCCGCGTTTCGTCTTCGATTGAATAGGTGGCAAAAACGTACCTTGCCGGACACATCCATGGACAAATATTCTAAGTTTTAGCCATTTGAAAGTGCCGAAATCTGCCATGCTTGAAAAAAACCTTGAAAATATTCCTAATTTTGTGAATTCTAAAATCTGAAACTGCTGTATAATTACTTGACATTCTACGCCCGATTCATCCACGCAAAGATATTTTGAATTTTAAGTTGTTTGAAATTGTCGAAATTTGGCAATTTTGAAAAGAACCTTGAAAATATTCCTAATTTCGTTAATTATAAAATCTGAAACTATTTGATAAATACTTGGCAGACTATGCTCGATACATCCGTGCAAAGAAGTTTTGAAATTTAAGCTGTTTGAATTTGTCGAAATTTGGGAATTTTGACAAAACTTTAAAAAATATCCCTAATTTCGTTAATTATAAAACCTGAAACTATTTGATAAATACTTGGCAGACTATGCTCGACACATCCGTGCAAAGAAGTTTTGAAATTTAAGCTGTTTGAATTTGTCGAAATTTGGGAATTTTGACAAAACCCTTAAAAATATCCCTAATTTCGTTAATTATAAAACCTGAAACTATTTGATAAATACTTGGCAGACAATGCTCGACACATCCGTGAAAAGAAATTTTGAAATTTAAGCTGTTTGAAATTGTCGAAATTTGGGAATTTTGACAAAAACCTTGAAAATATCCCTAATTTCGTTAATTATATCCGCTGAAACTATTTGATAAATACTTGGCAGACTATGCTCGATACATCCGTGCAAGGAAGTTTTGAAATTTAAGCTGTTTGAAATTGTCGATATTTGGGAATTTTGACAAAAACCTTGAAAATATACCTAATTTCGTGAATTCCAAAATCCGAAACTATGTCACAAATTCATCGCGTCTTATGCCCTTTCCATTTCAGTAAAAACTTTGCCGATACGAATTGTAATTAAAAGTGTCATTTTTGACATTTTCATATTTTAATTGTAAATATCTCGAAATAGGGAAATTAGCAACAGAAACGGACAACGGCACGTTACTCAGCGCATTCGACTCCGTTGGGTGGCACTAACCGTCATGTCTAGTTTTGTGACACCCACACACACACAGACACACACACGAACGGACAATAGCGTCCGTATATATACTCGCCGCCCTGGGGGGCGGCGAAACAAGCTTAGAGTAACAAGCTGTGTGTGTAAAAAGTTCAACCTGTACTTTGTGTCTGTCAAATTTTGGTGAACAGTATAGTGAACTTTGTACACATCGTTAGCCGCATCTGGAGAAGGTGTCTTGAGAATGTGTACCTTAATGCCAAGTGCAGCTATCCCCACGATACGGTTGTCTGTACAGCTGATCTGAAGCTCAGTGATATCGCCGCGATCGCTATACGTTATCGGCATGATACGACGCCGTTTATCTGATGTTTCCTACCTGTGTGAAAACGTCACACCCAACAAAAAATTTGCCAAAAGTTTGGTGCGAGCGAATTCCTGTGTTCAGCGTACGCATTTCTGTTTCCAAGTGCACATTCATCAATAAACAGCTGTTCTGGCCATCAGGAGAAAATCTCGATTTTGACATTTTTTTAAATTTTAATTCTAAATATCTCGAAACTGGAAATTATCAAAACTGTAAAACTGTGTCACAAATTCTTATTGGCATACGGCCTTACCATTTCTGCGTTCAAATTCGTCAAAAAAACGACGTTCTATTTTGTTGATTTATGGAATTTTGAAAAATAATTGCGTATTTCTATTAAATTCCATATTTGCAAAAAAATTTCTCTTGCGTTGCAAATTATCCGCAGTCTATACTCGTTCCATTTCTGAAGAAATTTCGCCGCTATATCATCAGGTGAAAAAGTCGATTTTTGACATTTCCATATTTTGATTGAAAATATCTCGAAATTGCAATTTTTAAAAACTGTAAAACTATGGCACAAATTCTTATTGGCAGACGACCTTTCCATTTCTGCATTCACATTCGTCAATAAATGACGTTGTATTTTAGTCAATTTTTGCAATTTTGACAAATAATCGCGTATTTCTATCAAATTCCACGTTTGCAAAAAATTTCTTTTGTGTTACAAATTATCCGCGGTCCATGCTCCTTCCATTTCTGAAGAAATTTCGCGGCTAGCGCATCAGACGAAAAAGTCGATTTTCGACATTTTCGAATTTTGATTGCGAATATCTCGAAAATGCGAAATTAGCAACAGAAACGGACATCGGATCCGTACTCAGCGACATCGACTCTACTTGACCACATATGTCAATGACTTTACTTCGGTGCGACGGAAACACACACACACACACAGACACACACACAGACACACACACACACACACATTGTCAACCGTTTTTTCGCCGCGCCTCAGCGCGGCGAGGTGTATATATACGGATGACAATGTGTGTGTGTGTGTGTGTCTGTCTGTCCGCGCATCGAAATAAGATATGTGACATATGTGGTCAAGTAGAGTCAAGGTCACTGAGTACGGATCCAGTGTCCGTTCCTGTTGCTAATTTCGCATTTTCGAGATATTCGCAATTAAAATTCCAAAATGTCGAAAATCGACTTTTTCGCCTGATGAGCTAGCGGCGAAATTTCTTCAGAAATGGAAAGAGCATAGACCGCGGATAATTTGTAGCACCAAGGAATTTTTTTCCAAATGTGGAATTTAATAGAAATACACGATTATTTATCAAAATTCCATGAATTGACACAAATGGAACGTCATTTATTGACGAATATGAATGCAGAAATGGATAGGTCGTACGCCAATAAGAATTTGTGACATGGTTTTACTGTTTCGAAAAATTGCAATTTAGAGATATTCGCAATTAAAATTCCAAAATGTCGAAAATCGACTTTTTCACCCGATTAGCTAGAGACGAAATTTCTTCAGAAATCGAAAGAGCATAGACCGCGGATCATTTGTAGCACAAAGGAATTTTTTTGCAAATGTGGAATTTAAGAGGAATATACGATTATTTATCAAAATTCCATAAATTGCCACAGATGGAACGTCATTTATTGACGAATGTGAATGCAGAAATGGATAGGTCGTACGCTGATAAGAATTTGTGACATGGCTTTACAGTTTTGAAAAATTGCAAATTAGGGATATTTACAATTAAAATACGAAAATGTCGAAAATCGACTTTTTCACCTGATGAACTAGCGACGAAATTCTTCAGAAATTGCAAGCACATAGACAACGGATAATTAGTATAACAAGAGAAAATTCTTGCTAACGTTAAACTTGATAGCAATTTTCAAAATATTGATGGAAATGCCAAAATTCCAGAATTGCCAAGGCTGTTGTTCAATGATGAATGTCAACGTAGAAGTACGTACAAATCAAACGGAATTCCTGGTAGAGAACGACTGCACCAACATTTGGCAAGTTTTTTTGTTCGATGTGGCGTATTCATGCAGATATAAAACTTCCGATGAACGGCGTCGTATCATGCCGATAACATATAGCGAACGCGGCGATATCACTGAGCGTTAGATCAGCTGTACAGATAACCGTATCGTGTGAATAGCTGCACTTGGTTTGCGGCACACGTTCTCAAGATACCTTCTCTAGATACGGCTAATGGTGTGTGTAAAGTTCACTATACTGTTCACCAAGGTTTGGCAGACACATTGTATAGGTTGAACTTTTTACACTCACAGCTTGTTATACACCTCGCCGCGCTGAGGCGCGGCGAAAAAACTGGGTACCCGATGATGGTTGATTGACAATGTATATAGTGTGTCGTGCATTTGAGGAGTATATTCCATAGAGTGTCAGAATAGTAAGTTGAGCATTTCTTCGGGGAGTATCGCCGCAGTTACCTCGAGTTTCCAGAGAAAGTTTGTGCCATTGTTGGGCAATGATGCCTGTAAGGCGCATTGCTGGGTACTGATCCATAAATGGATCAGGAATGTTCGCCGCAGGTTCACTTTGGATTAAAGAGGGTCTAAATGGGACGACGCCCTTTTCTTTCGGGTCACAAATGCGGACAGCTACGGTACCGTTGCTGTAGATTGCAGAACCGCACAGTGAACAGAATTGCCGCGTTTCGTCTTCGATTGAATAGGTGGCAAAACATACGTTGCCGGACACATCCATGGAAAAATATTGCTAAGTTTTAGCCATTTGAATTGCCGAAATCTGCCATGTTTGAAAAAACCTTGAAAATATCCCTAATTTCGTGAATTCTAAAATCTGAAACTGCTGTATAATTACTTGGCATACTACTCCCGATTCATCCACGCAAAGATATTTTGAATTTTAAGTTGTTTGAAATTGTCGAGAATTGGCAATTTTGAGAAAAACCTTGAAAATATCACTAAATTCGTTAAGTATAAAATATAGAACTATTTGCCAAATAGTTGGGAGACTATGCCCGACACAACCATGCAAAGACATTCTGAAATTTAAGCTATACGAAATTGTCGAAATTTGGGAATTTTAGCAATACCCTTGAAAATATACCTAACTTCGCTAATTAGAAAATCTGAAACTATTTGCTAAATACTTGGCTGACTATGCTCGATACATCCGTGCAAAGAACTTTTGAAATTTAAGCTGTTTGAATTTGTCGAAATTTGGGAATTTTGACAAAACCATTGAAAATAACCCTAATTTTGTTAATTATAAAATCTGAAACTATTTGATAAATACTTGGTAGACTATGCTCGATACATCCGTGCAAAGAAGTTTTAAAATTTAAGCTGTTTGAATTTGTCGAAATTTGGCAATTTTGACAAAACCCTTAAAAATATCCCTAATTTCGTTAATTATAAAATTTGAAACTATTTGATCAATACTTGGCAGACTATGCTCGACACATCCGCAAAAAGAAATTTTGAAATTTAAGCTGTTTGAAATTGGAAATATTTGGGAATTTTGACAAAAACCTTGAAAATATCCCTAATTTTGTTAATTATATTCGCTGAAACTATTTGCTAAATACTTGGCAGCCTATGCTCGATACATCCGTGCAAAGAAGTTTTGAAATTTAAGCTGTTTGAATTTGTCGAAATTTGGGAATTTTGACAAAAACCTTGAA
>JASAMZ010011945.1:0-100286 GCA_030248115.1 Linhomoeus sp. GSCO2_2
CCACTTCATCAGGCGCCTATTCTCTGAGCATGGCTTCTCCCACAGGGCCATTCAGCGCGCCATGGCGCCAATTCTGAGCCGCGACCAAGACGAGCCTCCAACTGAGAAGGAGAAACCGCTGGCTACAGTCTCGCTGCCCTATGTGGAGGGACTGTTTAGCCAGCTACAGCGTCTGGGAAAGTCTGTGGGAATTCGCTTCGTGCCCCGCAGCACCAGATCAGTGAAAACCGAACTGGGCAGCCAAAAGGACGTCACACCTGAAGAGAGACGGTCAGGAGTCGTCTACTGCGTCAACTGCAGCTGTGGCCAAGTCTACATTGGGCAAACTGACAGGCCGCTCTGCGTGCGCGTGCGTGAGCATGCCAGCGACTGGGTGAATGGGGTGCGCGCCTTCTGCCACCATTCTGCCCCAGCTCATCAGCCCGCCTTCGACCAGACGAAGATTCTGGCCATTGAAAGAAGCACTGAACTCAGAGAGCTGAAAGAGGCGCTCCTCATCGCTCAGGGGGGCGCCAGATGTATCGAAAACGTCAATCTTGGAACGAAATCTGCCCTCAACAAGAACAGAGGGAGGAACCTCAATCAGATATGGCAGACAGTGACGCGCAGACTGCGGCCATTGCCCTCCTTAGGCGACTGATTTCGTATTTTCGAGTTGCTTAGGATGCGCGCGCGCGACTGTTTGTGATTGACGTGTGAGGGTGCTACTGTTGTTTCAGTGCCTGACGACGGCTCCGATTGTGGGCCGAAAGCTCGCTTGAAATTTCCCTGGTGCAGACATGCCACTGACACATCGACAGAATTAGTGAAATCCACAATTGAACAACCCATCCCAAACTGCAGGTTCGAGCGTCAGGGCAAGACGCTGGCCCATCTGGCGAGAGTGTTGTGCGGCTGGCAGCGGCAGCGAGGTCCAACCGCGGCCGGTCGACGGCATGGTCCAGCAAACCTGCCGCGCCCTCTTCATCATCATACAGCACTTCGTTTGGAAGTACGTGTTATGCTCCCCTGTCGTTTGGGATTTAGAAGTGGGACTTACCTATCATGAAATGACTTACCTACCGGGTTTTTCCGAAAAAGCGCCCCGGGGCGCTAATTAAGTTTTGGCACTTCTGGCGAGAGCAGACTCAAACCAAATAAGCGCCCCGGTGCGGTTATTTGGAAAGTCTAATCTGGTACCCTTTCGGCACTTCCATGGAATACATAGCTCATGCTCAACAGAGGTGCATAATCGGCGAGTACAGGTATACAAAATCATATTTTACTGGTATTTAATGCATAATTGTTTGAATTCTCTTACAAAATAGAGAAGTCAGGCTCAAATTGACCACTGAGACCCACATTTTCTAGGTGAACAGTTAACGCAAGGAAGCAAAGTGCACATTTTGGTCAAAGAATCCTTTCTCCAAATACTCGCCCCGGGGCGCTTATTTGGAAAGGCATGCCAAATAAGCGCCCCGGGGGCGCTTGTTTGGGGGGGGGCGCTTTTTCGGAAAAACCCGGTACCACCGTATTTACTCAAATAAGTGTTGCGATCGAATTGACTGGCGCTCTCCAATAAGTGTTTCGTCAAGTTGGAAGATGAAATACATAGTAGGGCAGGCGCCCCTATGTACCATGGCTATGGGAACGGTACTAGTACGTAGCACGAACACGATTCCTAACTCAAGATGTCTTCATGAGTCGCGCTCTGCTGCAGTTCGGTCATCGTGTCGGTGCAGCCGCCGATGGTGCTCATCAAATGCAAGGAAACGGATGTGAAGCGCAAAGTGCGCTATCCCATGAGAACGGAAATCAGGTGATTGATGATGAACAGTACTTTGTGCAGCGTCAACATAGATACATTGTAGCATGTTGCGTTCGCTTCGCAGGTTGCTGGGCGGCGCAGCGCTGGGATGTCGGAATTACACCGCCCGCAAGGTCGCTTGCGTCCTCATTGAGTAAGGGACTGTCTGCATTTCTGACGCACGCTGAGATTGGACGATACGACGTTTACAGTTGCTGTTTGAAACTTTCAGTGATACTGAAGCTAAGGAGCTACTGGAGACACCGGGACACAATGCGTGAGTGGGAATCGATAGAGAGTAACAATTGAAACAACAAATCTAAAATCGACGGCGCTATGTTTTGGCGCTTCCAGTGTTGGAGACAAGGACTTCCATCTCATCTCCAACGAGGTGCCGTGGAAACTGGAGGGCGTTCGCTTCTCTGCCACCTTTGAGAAGATGGTGAGGCCTTGAGTGTATCGCTACTTTCATTCGCTGTCGCTCGCTTCGCGCTCAAAAAACACCACCCATCCTACCCCGACAGCGGCCGAACTCTCGCAGCAAGGTACAGAAGCGGCAGGACGTGGCGGATTTGCGCTACTACTTGACCTTTCAAGTGATTCAGTCGTGATTTCCACGCGTCTTCTGTGCGGCACACAGAGCGGACGCTGCGTTCAGGTGGAGATCACGGGCGACTTCAACATCCGCATTCACGGCTACAAGCTGTCTCTGCCTGTGGCCGTTCTCGTGCACGACTACTGGAAGGCGGACGCCTCCATGTTCTGGGAGAGGGCCTTCTCCGATGGGGTACTGTAGCTGAATTATTCGAGACGGAGCGCATTACTGTCTACATAGGTACGTAACGTCGCACACAGAGCAATGTCACTTCTATCTGACAGTCGACGACTTACAGTAATGCTGTAGAGAGTACAGTAATATGTAGAGGTACATAATGTACATTCCAGCCGGGAATCCTTTCGCCGGTGCGGTCGGAAGTGCCCTGGATCCAGTTCCGGACGGCCATCCAAAGGCGCTTCATGGCCATGGTGCAGGTGAGAGAGAAAGGCGCTGTGATAACCCCGAATGACACTCCACTTGTGGGTCAGAGATTCCATTGTTGCAGGGCGACGACACGCGGACGGTTCGGCCGCTGAACGAGGAAGCGCTTGGCGCCCTGCGCGAGATGCTCCGATGCGGCAGCGACGACGGCCTCGTGAAGAGGAAGGACTTCTTGGAAGTACGTAGTAGTGGAGTCTTCCGAAGGCCATATAATAGCAGCTCCCTCGCGAAACAAGCTGTCTGCAGTACCGCAGCCGTTGTTCAGACGCCGATCGAGACGCCGACGGGCATAGTCTTGAACTTCAGCTTCTACGAGTGGTTCGTTTCCGCCACAACCCTCGTCAACAAGGTCATGCTGCCCCAATACAACGCCGGGTGGGCGCCAAACCTTGCCTCCAACATGCGGAGTTCTGTAGTGTTAAAGTCCGTTTTTCCTGCAGACTGATCCAAGTCTTCATGCAGAAAGTGGTAGCAGAGGAGAGGGTGCGCAGCTGCTCGGAAGGCGCCCTTCTCATTCGCTTCAGCACGACGGCCATTGGAGATGTCAAACTGACCTGCTACGTGCCTCCGCACAAGCGCGGCGGTGTGTCTTTTGAGAATACCCTTCATTTGAAAAGTGGCCCCATACCGAAGTCGCAACCTGAAGGTCTGGCCGGCTTAATCAACCAGTCGCGGCACAAGGCGGGTCTCTGTCACCTGCTGGCGGATCAGTGCAGTCTGCGGACCATCAGCAGCATAGGCACCGTCGTCAAGAGCAATGCCTCGCCCATCTTTGACGCCATTCGGTCGGTTAACGTCTGGGAAGGTCTGCGTAAACGAACTGTAGAATTAGAACATCTGGTCAACTTTCCGCTAAGCTACCGTAAAGTGTAAACCGCCGAGGTAGGTACACGTCCAGTTTGTAGTGCACGTCCAAATAATGGTGCGCGGCAGATCAAGGTTGCATTAATAGCGGTGCACGTCCAAATAACAATTGTGCACGAATTACTATTTGGAGGCATTCATATCCCTTTACCATAGGTTTAGCATTTAGCAAGGACTTTTGTTCAATCGGGTTGAGCGCGTCAGCGCTCAACCCAATTTGTTCGGCCGGAGGCCAGTGCGCCCCCGGGTACTAGGGGTTAGTACTACGTCATATAGGTAGACTTAACCGATCGGGCTGAAATTTTCACCATAGATGTTCATAGTAACAAGAAGTATTGTGCTAAAATTTCAGCCAGATCGGTTGAGTGGTTCCCGAGATATTAAACAAAAACTGTCGAAAAATTCAGCGATCTTCATCTAATTGCCAGGTTTTCGGCCTCGTTCTCGCGAACGGTACCAGCTAGAAGAGTGGTTGATGGCTCGTTAGAATCGCCTAGTAGTAGGAACTTTTGTATTAAAAAATCAACGGGATCGGTTAAGTATTGCGGTCGTAGGCCCCGATAAAAAAAATGGCCGAAATTTTGGCTAAGTCCGGCTCAAGACGGCCGAGCTCTGGTGGTGCAAGCTAGGGCCCCAATCGAAGTGATCCACCCAAGACCACCATGGGGCAATTAAATGTGTAGAACATTTCATCTTCCTAGGTTGTACGGTTCCTGAGATATGGAGGACCAAAGGTCGGAATCGGTACGCATCCGGGGCTCGGCTCAAGACGGCCGAGCTCTGGTGGTGCAAGCTAGGGCCCCAATCGAAGTGATCCACCCAAGACCACCATAGGGCGATTAAATGTGTAGAACATTTCATCTTCCTAGGTTGTACGGTTCCTGAGATATGGAGGACCAAAGGTCGGAATCGGTACACATCCGGGGCTCGGCTCAAGACGGCCGAGCTCTGGTGGTGCAAGCTAGGGCCCCAATCGAAGTGATCCACCCAAGACCACCATAGGGCGATTAAATGTGTAGAACATTTCATCTTCCTAGGTTGTACGGTTCCTGAGATATAGAGGACCAAAGGTCGGAATCGGTACGCATCCGGGGCTCGGCTCAAGACGGCCGAGCTCTACTGGTGCAGGCTGGGGCGCCAATCGAAGTGATCCGGTCTAGACCACCATAGAGTGAATAAATGTGTAAAACATTTCATCTTCCTAGGTTGTTTGGTTCTTGAGATACGGATGCCCAAAAGTTGAAACCGGTACGCGCGCGGATCTTGGCTCACTTACGCCAAGTTCTAATGGTGCAGGCTGGGGCGCCAATCAAAGTGATCCGGTCTAGACCACCATAGGGCGAACTGAAGTGTAAAACATTTCATCTTCCTAGGTTGTTTGGTTCTTGAGATATGGATGCCCAAAAGTTGAAACCGGTACACGCGCAGATCTCGGCTCACTTATGCCGAGCTCTAATGGTGCAGGCTGGGGCGCCAATCAAAGGTTCCTAGGTTGTTTGGTTCTTGAGATATGGATGCCCAAAAGTCAGAATCGGTACAGTATGACATTATGACGAAATCGTTAATTCGTATAGTCAATGTCAAAATGAACTGTAGAGTGGTGATATGTATTGGAGGTGTTGAGAGTGGACTCTAGAAGGGTGATGGGTGACAGAATGACGTTATGACGAAATCGTAATTCGTATAGTCGTATAGCTGTCTGTGCATCCAACCTCCTGAGGCCAGATCTGTCTGTGCATCCAACCTCCTGTGGCCAGACCTGTCTGTGCGTGCATCCAACCTCCTGTGGCCAGTCATGTCTGTGTGCATCAAACCTCCTGTGGCCAGACCTGTCTGTGCGTGCATCCAACCTCCTGTGGCCAGACATGTCTGTGTGCATCAAACCTCCTGTGGCCAGACATGTCTGTGTGCATCAAACCTCCTGTGGCCAGACCTGTCCATGTCCCCACACCTACAACAGCAATCCTTTCAAAGCAGACCTGTCTATGTCACCTTTCAGCAAACCTGCTCTATGCCCCCCCCCCCCTGAAGGTGTCCACTCTGTGGACATGGACAGGGTGTGTATTTCAGGAAAGTTCCCCCCTGCTGGGGGGTAAGGACAGGTGAATTTGTTCGTCCTTATGAAGACTGATGATGAACAGGCTGTGTATCTCAGATGACTTTGGGCCCTCTACTACACGAACAAATTCAGCGTGCTCTGTATATGGGTGCCCAACTCTCACTAAATTATGAGTCTCTGTGTTTGTCGTTTGTGTACTTACTGCAAAACGCTTACCCAGCATTAGTGCAGAATGTGCATTTACCAACATTAATATCTCCAGAAGCTCTGTTAGCAGGTGAAGCCATCTACTTGTGTGCATGGCTGAGCAGTCAAAGTGGGAGTTAGCCATGGGGTCCATCACCCTTGCGTACGTTGCGCTGAGTGCGGACATTGTGTTGTGTGAGATACGGTGGCAGGCACTGAAGCCACACACGCGTGTTGATAGTGGTAAAGTGCGTTTGCCGCATGTACCTTGTGCGTACGTGATAAGCTCCGTGCGCGTGAACAGAGCACGCTGAATTTGTTCGTGTAGTAGAGGGCCCAAAGTCATCTGAGATACACAGCCTGTTCATCATCAGTCTTCATAAGGACGAACAAATTCACCTGTCCTTACCCCCCAGCAGGGGGGAACTTTCCTGAAATGAAACTGCTTTGCATTTTGTGAAACGCTATAGGCCCAATACACAGTATATCCAGCTGTGTAACAAACCCGGCTAACAACAGGTTGAAACAATAGTGGTACGCGTCCAAATAGTGGTGCGTGGTAGAAAGGGGCCGAAAATAGTGGTGCTCACCACTATTCGGCGGATAACGTTATCTGTCCACGCACGCACACGCACTTTGTGACACTTTTGTTAGGATCTAAGTCTACTAATGTTTTCTACAGACGAAGCCAAGTAATGCAGTCTTCAAGGCGATTATGTCTCCTTCGTTGGTTGGGCAGGTTCGTCTATCCGCAGCGGGAGCTGAGCGAGCTGTGGCTCTGCGACGAGTTGGAAGATCGGCCGGCCAGCGCGAAGTCCAGTCGGTCGACGCCGAGGCCTTCTGCCTTGTCCTACTACTACAAGTGCAAGGACGAGATGGAGAAGCTGCAACTACACGTCCCCGTCATCCGACTGCAGAAGAGACTCGTGGCCAACGCCGGCTGCAGCTGCGGCTGCTCCTGAAGGCCTCCACATGTTCTACATATGTACGTACGTACCATACGTAGGTAGTACATGGCAGGAGATTGTGGTAAGCGCTACACCAATGTACCGATACAATGCAATTGTGATCATTTGGTGCTGGGGGATCGGACAGATCGCGTATGGATTTGTTCACAGTGTTGTACGGTGGTTTGCAAGGGCGTTGTTTGTGTAAGGGCGTTGTAGTTATGTACTAGGGTCTATAGCCCGTTGATAACACGTTGCAGCTTCAGAGACCGATGACGCGCAGCTGACGTGCTGCAGCTTCAGAGACCGATGTCGCGCAGCTGACGCACTGCAGCTTCAGAGACCGATGTCGCGCAGCTGACGTGCTGCAGCTTCAGAGACCGATGTCGCGCAGCTGACGCGCTGCAGCTTCAGAGACCGATGTCGCGCAGCTGACGCGCTGCAGCTTCAAACACCGATGTCGCGCAGCTGACGCGCTGCAGCTTCAGAGATCGAGTGGCACCTGGCAAACGGACGGTTTGCGCCTCGCGTGTGCCCGTGACCCGTGCGCCGTTCTTGGTCAGAAGACAAACCGACGTTGTGCGCTTCGCCTCTGCCCGCGACTCGTGCGCCGTTGCACCGTTCTTGTTCTTGGTCAGAAGACGAAACCCCGTGTTGACGGTGCTTTGACAGTGTGTAAAGCATATTGTTATCAGCTTCGGTCTCACAACGAAACGCAAAAGCCGTTCCGAACGTCTACGACGGTGCAAGTTGGGTCTCACAGCGAAGCAAGCCCTACTACGCACGCGTATGGCAGAATCGTAATTGTTGTTGCGTAGAATGTTGTTCCGAAAACGGCCGAAATTTGCCCGAATATCGCGAATTTCGGACGATTTAGGCGGCGGCCAAAGACCAAACTTGGCCAGATGGTGCAGCGTCGAACGGCGGTTCCGTTGATGCACGGCTCGTCGCGATCCGCCGCCGCAGTCGGCAGTTAGCGCCAAAAATGTGCCAAAAAACGATATTTTCGGAATTTCGACCGAATTTAGGCGGCGGCCCAAGACCAAACGTCGGCCAGATGGTGCCCGGCGGAAGGCGGTTCCGAAAATGTATAGATGTCCCGGATCCGTCGCCGCTGTCGAGAGTTATCGTGTTGACAGACAGACAGACAGACAGAGATTCGGAGATTAGTAGAGAGGATGTACTCCAGCGACTGCATGGATATCCACGTTAGAACTGCAAGCTACTGTTTGAGCTGGCTATGGTGCAGAGAAAGTAAAAAAATATTTGCTCGGACTCTGTTCGTTCAGCTATCTGTGCAATGGACCGCAGGGAACGTTGTGTACATAGGTACTCGCTCAGACGTATGCCCACATAGGTAGTGCTCCAGTTTACACCGTCCGTTACGTTATCATACGCAGTGATGAGCGGAACTTATAACGGATTCTGGAAGAGTGAAGACCGTCGCTCTCTACCATTGTTTGCGTTGGTGTCCAGTTTCAGTGTCACAGAGACAGACGCAAACTCAAACATCCCAGGCGAGAGAAAGGATACAATCGCTCATCTCACCAAAGGCCCTTCCGAGGCATGAGCGACGAACGCCTTTCGATTCATCAGCCACTGAAGATCGCCGCGAAGGTGTACAGTCCACGGGTCAACGCCTGCAGTCAGAAGTCGCTGAGAAGAGCGGCCGACTGCCCTGCCCCCGGCTTGGACGCAGAAGTGCTGTCGTTTCTACTGCAGATCCTGCGGGTGAACTACACGCTGGTGCCAGTGGGAGACGACGTCCAGTGGGGTGCACTCGACCCTGAGACCGGAAGATGGAGCGGACTTCTGGGACTGATCGCCAATGGGACCGTTGACACCTCCAGCTCCCAGTGGTTCGTCACCGAGGAAAGAACTGCCCACTTCGACCAGAACTACCCGCTGTCACAATTGGACTTCCTCTGCGCTGCACCAAGGGGCGCAGACAGTGTGGCTGAAGCAGCCAATAGAATAGCCGCTGGGTACTCGACAGGCGTCGTCGCTTGCACAATCCTGGCGTGGACGTTGGCGTGGTTGTCGCTCAGGTGCTTCAGTGCATTCTTTTGGCTGCTCGCCGCTGTGTCCTTTGAAGTTTTGCCTGGTGGCACCATTTCCAGGCTGACGGCGATCGGTGACAGACTCCAGGCTCTGTGGGCTGCTCATGCAGCCGCCAACGCTAGACGAGCGCTTAGCGTTGTCGAGTTGAAAACACGACCATTCCGAGTGACCACAGGACTGTTCATCGCACTCGCACTGGGCCTCTATCAGTGCACATTGGTGACGAAGCTCATGCTCAAGCCACTGGGTATTCAGCTTCGCATTCATCTGGAGTTCACGCGTCATTCTCACGTCAAGCTTCACGTTTAGAACTGCCGCTGTTTTCCAATGTGGAAGAGCTGGCAGCGGCCATTGGCTCGCGGTCGCTGACCTGGTTGACCAACGATCCAGTCAACTGGCTCTACCAGCAAATACGCACCTCGAACAGTCAGATGTTCAGCTTGTTCAGACGAGCCCTTGAGCAGAACCCTCTCAGGGTCGTGTCTGGGGAGAACCTGACGGCCACGGTTGGCCGAGGCGGATTCGTGCTCTGTGAATCGTCCGACTACATCTACGACGTCATGAGTTGGGTTACTATAACACCGTGAGGCACTGGTATGCACGCGATTGCTGTGGGTCATTTCAGGCAGCGGCCTTTGCGACACGCGCGTTCAGCAGCTGAGTCAGTTGCCTACGAGATGGACTGGATGGCTGTTCCGCAGAGGCCATCCCTTGGTGCCAGCCATCAGTCAGTTGATCATAGAGCATCAGGTCACAAACATGCCAATCGTTCTAGCCCAATCAAATGCAACTAAGCAGTAGCCTTCAATTCAAGCCTACCTTCGCTACATGGAGCGACTCTACATGGGCGAAAGCAACGTTGACAGGACAAGATGCACTCAAGATTCCTCAGAAGCTGGCGTAGCGCCTCTCGAGCTGATTCAGGCGCGTCTGTTTGATTATTGCACTGTTCGTCATTTGAGAGTCTGCTTCCACATTGTCTTCCCTTGCAGCTGACAGGCGTGTTTCTGTTCCAAGCCATATCGTACCTGGTTGGACTGGGCTGTCTGCTTGTGGAGATGCTCACTGAGAGATGTGTACACAGGTGACAGCATTTGAGTAGGCTAGGTGGACTTTATGGAGCGATATTCTCCTGCTGATATCGTGAATAGTACACCGTAAAGTGTTAATTACTGCTATGGTCAACAATACAGGGACTGTACCAAAATGCAAAACCTGCGTCTTTTGCACCCTACGTTTGAAAAGACATGTGCCAGTCTACGATGCAATGCGAAAATTTGGGTATCGGGTAAGCTACGATTAGACGGTTAGATTCCACAAACTGCACTTTCCAAAGCGAAACTGGAGAAAATTAGAACGAATTCCGGTACTGAGGGATGAAGACAGTCGGAGGCGATCACGGTACTCGTATGCAGGTAGAATACGTAGAGGCGGCCGACCGAGCCAGGGTCTGATCACTTGTTGGCCGTACAGCGGAAGTACTTTTGGGAGAAGGGCAGGCGACGGGCAGGCGGAAGTGGGCCAGGGGGGCTGCGCAGCCTGTCGAAGGTCTTGTATCGCCAGGCCAGAGTGGCGGCCGTACGACCGCTGGGCGAGTACACCAGAAGCCTGCCTGGCACCAGTTGCCTCAAATCTTCGTCGAGCCGCCCAAACTTGCTTTCCGGCGCGCTTAGCAGGCCGAGGCGAGTGATCCAACCGACAACACATGGGTTATCTGACCACATGGTTCAATCTCCTCTGAAAAACGAAAACACTATTTCACTTTCATTCTTGCGACTCACGCACGCGCACACCACGCATGCACGCACCCACATGCAACACGAACAAACACACACCTCGGCCTCAGCAAAGCGAACCCTATGATCAAGAGCTCGGTGGCAAATGCGTCACCCGTACATATTATGGTCAAACTACAGCCAAGTGTAAAACAATTAATGTCAAATTCGTAAGCAACGCCCCCGAAAACCCCACAATCACGTACAATATTGCAAATGTCCACCCGACGCATCAAAACCACTGCGCTTATCAAAGGAGACAAAACACCTCCTGCCTAGCCTATCGTAGGCTGGTCACTCCGGCAGAAGGTGCGAGCTTCCCGTAACAGGTCCTCCTTCCACCCCAATAATGTTGATCTTCGTGCTCGTGCTCAGGATTTTGGGATTTGGGGCAAAGGGCGAATTCCTTGGCGCCATCCGCCAGAGGCAGTGACAGCAGCAGAGTGCTCTGGGAAGGCTCTTCGACCGGCCCAGCCAACGGTAGCATCTTCGTAGTGACGCTGGGCGACGACCGACCGCGGGATCCACAACCACGCGTCAGCGGGAAGGGCGCCACGTGCGGCGGCTGTAGCAGCTCCTCCATCTGCCTGTCGATGACGTTGCCGAAGACGCCGGCGGCGACGGCGTTCCTGTCGTAGAAGACGGACCGACAGTGACGGAACTCGTCGATGACGACTCCAGCCGACCAGACGTCGATCTTGGGCCCGTAACGGGTCACACAGCGCAGCAGGAGCTCCGAGGGACGGTACGGGCGCGTCACCTGAAAGAAATGCGCCAGTGATGCGCACTGTAGGTACATTATGGCCGTTTAGTAGAGCATACGGCGTATGTGGTCATTTGTCCTCTGTCGTCATTGGTCATGCGGATGCTTGACCCGAAGTCGGCAATCTGAAGGCGCAGCGAGGCCGGATCAATCAACAGGTTCTGGGGCTTGATGTCGCGGTGGATGATCCGGCGACCGTGCACCGCTTCCAGACTGCGCAGCAGCTGGAAAAGCCCACCAGCGCCGTCTCGGTGTTGCTGATGTGTCGGCCGCCCTCAAGACGTCGGCCAGTGACGACGGCATGAGCGGGCAAATGATGAGCCGCTGATGGAGACCTCTCGTGACGACGCCCCTCGCGAAGGTAGGCTTGTTGATGTTGGGGTGGACGAGGCCGCGCAGCGGCGTCAGCTCGGCGTAGTCGGCCATCATTCGCTCCCGCTCGTCGGGGTAGCTTTGCTTGACGGCGCAGCGGCCCAACCAGAACCAGCCCAGGCGCTGCTCGTCGTACGCTACTCGGCCGCAGACGTGTCGTAGACGCTGCTGAAGGCCCCACTGCCAATCAGCTTCGGGTCGGCCAGCGCCAGCCAGGAGGGCGACGGTCGGGCCTGTCGGACGTCCGTCTAGCGAGCGACATTCCACTGGTCGACCGCCAAAATTCTTCCGCTCATTTTACGCTGCTTCTCCGGAAGACAACAAATTAGCAAAGTTCACCGATGCAGAATACTACTGGAAATGGCCACTACCCGATTGCGGAAGATTCGCTTTTCTCAAACGACGACACAATTTGAAAGCAGAACCGCTGAATGATTTGTACTGGCGAGGGGGACGCTGAACAGATGGAGCGAAGCCGGCAGGGGGCAAATCTCGCTCGGCAGGATGTCTCTTCAACTTTGCTCTGATTGGCCTGTCACATTCAAACTTTGCCTTCATTGGCCATAGATACTATCGTTTAGACTGATGTTTGAATTGTTATCGGTTACCGTAATCATTTTGAATGTTTTCGATTGAGGCGTGAATACCAATGATCGAAAGGATTCAATTGTTTAGTACAGCAATCAAAGCACCTCCACAGCTTCCAAATGCAGGCCTCTTCAATCTTGAGTGCATTCTCCTGGTCACGTCCTACGCGAAGGTCGGCACCCTCATGTTGGGATGGGCCAGACCGCCAGACGGACCAGACCAGACCGAACAGACTCAGAACAATCGGCTCTCGCTCGTCAGCTCTGCATGGCGGCGCAGCGGGCCAGCTGCCACCACCCTCCGTGCGCTCGTCGTACTCGGCCACCACGGCGGCGTCGTACGCGCTGCTGGAGGCCGCGTTTTCGAGCCAGAATGTTTGAAAGGAACGCGCGCGCTGCGCTTTCCAAAATTTTAGTTTCACAGCCAGCGCGATTACTTTGATACGCGTTCAAAGTTTTAAAATTTGAATACATACATATGGTAGCGCATTACACATGTGCCCCTTCTTCGTCTCCCACTCCCAGTTGGTAGTAACTACCGTTGTCTCGTGTGGTCCTCTTCCCTACCAGTCTATTGCGGAAGGCATTCGTTGCAGGCCAGCATGTTGATTATGCTGACGCCAAGAAGTGGTCGTCGTTTGGAAGCTACAGAGTCGCCGAAGCTCACGTCATGCCCATGCTGTCAGCGTGTTCATTATGCTGACGCCAAGAAGTGGTCGTCGTTTGGAAGCTACAGAGTCGGCGAAGCTCACGTCATGCCCATGCTGTCAGCGTGTTGATTATGCTGACGCCAAGAAGTGGTCGTCGTTTGGAAGCTACAGAGTCGGCGAAGCTCACGTCATGCCCATGCTGTCAGCGTGTTGATTATGCTGACGCCAAGAAGTGGTCGTCGTTTGGAAGATACAGAGTCGGCGAAGCTCACGTCATGCCCATGCTGTCAGCGTGTTGATTATGCTGACGCCAAGAAGTGGTCGTCGTTTGGAAGCTACAGAGTCGGCGAAGCTCACGTCATGCCCATGCTGTCAGCGTGTTGATTATGCTGACGCCAAGAAGTGGTCGTCGTTTGGAAGCTACAGAGTCGGCGAAGCTCACGTCATGCCCATGCTGTCAGCGTGTTGATTATGCTGACGCCAAGAAGTGGTCGTCGTTTGGAAGCTACAGAGTCGGCGAAGCTAACGTCATGCCCATGCTGTCAGCGTGTTGATTATGCTGACGCTCAGAAGTGGTCGTCGTTTGGAAGCTACAGAGTCGGCGAAGCTCACGTCATGCTCATGCTGTCAGCGTGTTGATTCTGCTGACGCCAAGAAGTGGTCGTCGTTTGGAAGCTACAGAGTCGGCGAAGCTCGCGTCATGCCCATGCTGTCAGCGTGTTGATTCTGCTGACGCCAAGAAGTGGTCGTCGTTTGGAAGCTACAGAGTCGGCAAAGCTCACGTCATGCCCATGCTGTCAGCGTGTTGATTATGCTGACGCCAAGAAGTGGTCGTCGTTTGGAAGCTACGGAGTCGGCGAAGCTCGCGTCATGCCCATGCTGTCAGCGTGTTGATTCTGCTGACGCCAAGAAGTGGTCGTCGTTTGGAAGCTACAGAGTCGGCGAAGCTCACGTCATGCCCATGCTGTCAGCGTGTTGATTATGCTGACGCCAAGAAGTGGTCGTCGTTTGGAAGCTACAGAGTCGGCGAAGCTCACGTCATGCCCATGCTGTCAGCGTGTTGATTATGCTGACGCCAAGAAGTGGTCGTCGTTTGGAAGCTACAGAGTCGGCGAAGCTCGCGCCATGCCCATGCTGTCAGCGTGTTGATTATGCTGACGCCAAGAAGTGGTCGTCATTTGGAAGCTACAGAGTCGGCGAAGCTCACGTCATGCCCATGCTGTCAGCGTGTTGATTATGCTGACGCCAAGAAGTGGTCGTCGTTTGGAAGCTACAGAGTCGGCGAAGCTCACGTCATGCCCATGCTGTCAGCGTGTTGATATGCTGACGCCAAGAAGTGGTCGTCGTTTGGAAGTTACAGAGTCGGCGAAGCTCACGTCATGCCCATGCTGTCAACGTGTTGATTATGCTGACGCCAAGAAGTGGTCGTCGTTTGGAAGCTACAGAGTCGGCGAATCTCACGTCATGCCCATGCTGTCAGCGTGTTGATTATGCTGACGCTCAGAAGTGGTCGTCGTTTGGAAGCTACAGAGTCGGCGAAGCTCACGTCATGCTCATGCTGTCAGCGTGTTGATTATGCTGAAACCAAGAAGTAGTCGTCGTTTGGAAGCTACAGAGTCAGCGAAGCTCACGTCATGCTCATGCTGTCAGCGTGTTGATTATGCTGACGCCAAGAAGTGGTCGTCGTTTGGAAGCTACAGAGTCGGCGAAGCTCGCGCCATGCCCATGCTGTCAGCGTGTTGATTATGCTGACGCCAAGAAGTGGTCGTCGTTTGGAAGCTACAGAGTCGGCGAAGCTCACGTCATGCCCATGCTGTCAGCGTGTTGATTATGCTGACGCCAAGAAGTGGTCGTCGTTTGGAAGCTACAGAGTCGGCGAAGCTCAGGTCATGCCCATGCTGTCAGCGTGTTGATATGCTGACGCCAAGAAGTGGTCGTCGTTTGGAAGCTACAGAGTCGGCGAAGCTCACGTCATGCCCATGCTGTCAACGTGTTGATTATGCTGACGCCAAGAAGTGGTCGTCGTTTGGAAGCTACAGAGTCGGCGAAGCTCACGTCATGCCCATGCTGTCAGCGTGTTGATTATGCTGACGCCAAGAAGTGGTCGTCGTTTGGAAGCTACAGAGTCGGCGAAGCTCACGTCATGCTCATGCTGTCAGCGTGTTGATTATGCTGAAACCAAGAAGTAGTCGTCGTTTGGAAGCTACAGAGTCGGCGAAGCTCACGTCATGCTCACAGCGTGTTGATTATGCTGACGCCAAGAAGTGGTCGTCGTTTTGAAGCTACAGAGTCGGCGAAGCTCGCGTCATGCCCATGCTGTCAGCGTGTTGATTCTGCTGACGCCAAGAAGTGGTCGTCGTTTGGAAGCTACAGAGTCGGCGAAGCTCACGTCATGCCCATGCTGTCAGCGTGTTGATTATGCTGACGCCAAGAAGTGGTCGTCGTTTGGAAGCTACAGAGTCGGCGAAGCTCACGTCATGCCCATGCTGTCAGCGTGTTGATTATGCTGACGCCAAGAAGTGGTCGTCGTTTGGAAGCTACAGAGTCGGCGAAGCTCACGTCATGCCCATGCTGTCAGCGTGTTGATATGCTGACGCCAAGAAGTGGTCGTCGTTTGGAAGCTACAGAGTCGGCGAAGCTCACGTCATGCCCATGCTGTCAACGTGTTGATTATGCTGACGCCAAGAAGTGGTCGTCGTTTGGAAGCTACAGAGTCGGCGAAGCTCACGTCATGCCCATGCTGTCAGCGTGTTGATTATGCTGACGCTCAGAAGTGGTCGTCGTTTGGAAGCTACAGAGTCGGCGAAGCTCACGTCATGCTCATGCTGTCAGCGTGTTGATTATGCTGAAACCAAGAAGTAGTCGTCGTTTGGAAGCTACAGAGTCGGCGAAGCTCACGTCATGCTCATGCTGTCAGCATGTTGATTATGCTGACGCCAAGAAGTGGTCGTCGTTTGGAAGCTACAGAGTCGGCGAAGCTCACGTCATGCCCATGCTGTCAGCGTGTTGATTATGCTGACGCCAAGAAGTGGTCGTCGTTTGGAAGCTACAGAGTCGGCGAAGCTCGCGCCATGCTCATGCTGTCAGCGTGTTGATTATGCTGACGCCAAGAAGTGGTCGTCGTTTGGAAGCTACAGAGTCGGCGAAGCTCACGTCATGCCCATGCTGTCAGCGTGTTGATTATGCTGACGTCAAGAAGTGGTCGTCGTTTGGAAGCTACAGAGTCGGCGAAGCTCACGTCATGCCCATGCTGTCACCGTGTTGATATGCTGACGCCAAGAAGTGGTCGTCGTTTGGAAGCTACAGAGTCGGCGAAGCTCACGTCATGCCCATGCTGTCAACGTGTTGATTATGCTGACGCCAAAAAGTGGTCGTCGTTTGGAAGCTACAGAGTCGGCGAAGCTCACGTCATGCCCACGCTGTCAGCGTGTTGATTATGCTGACGCTCAGAAGTGGTCGTCGTTTGGAAGCTACAGAGTCGGCGAAGCTCACGTCATGCTCATGCTGTCAGCGTGTTGATTATGCTGAAACCAAGAAGTAGTCGTCGTTTGGAAGCTACAGAGTCGGCGAAGCTCACGTCATGCTCATGCTGTCAGCGTGTTGATTATACTGACGCCAAGAAGTGGTCGTCGTTTGGAAGCTACAGAGTCGGCGAAGCTCGCGTCATGCCCATGCTGTCAGCGTGTTGATTCTGCTGACGCCAAGAAGTGGTCGTCGTTTGGAAGCTACAGAGTCGGCGAAGCTCACGTCATGCCCATGCTGTCACCGTGTTGATTATGCTGACGCTAAGAAGTGGTCGTCGTTTGGAAGCTACAGTGTCGGCGAAGTTCACGTCGAGCTTCGCCGACTCCTACTACTACTGCTGCTACCAGAAGCCATGACTGCGGCAGCAACAAGAACGGCCAGTAAAGTCGCCGACCTCCAACCGCGTAATTTGACGAGTCGCAGTGCAAAGTCGCAGGATTCGGCCGATTGTCGGCGCGATTTGTGACAGCAGGCCGCCGTCATTTTCTCATATCAGAGTGCTGCCGAATCATGTGTTCAAAGCTGACGAATTTTAAGGATTTTGGCGAATTTTCGCGAATTTATAGAATTTGTCAGCGATAGTAATCTCTCGGAAAAGCGCGCGCTCGCTCGCTTCAACATGAATATATTAATATTAATAATTTTTAACATAACTATTAACCACTGAACATTACTCTCTGACAACTTGAGTATCCCCTGAAAAGATGTACAATATACGGGATGCAGTCATACATAGCTTCAGTTAGTAAATAATTCCAACATTCCTTGTGTACCAATCATTCTTACGCTGGATATACATCTATGAACAGGGAAATACAGCACTGTTTTGTTATTCAGTGATTTCTCGTTTTCGGCTGACGATGGGACGCCATGTAGCGTTCCGAAACGTTGCGCTTGAAAAGATTTCTTCTGTAGAGGTCCCAATACGTTTATCTAAAGAAGTTCGCTTCAAGCTCGATCAGAAGCACTATGATGTCGTTTTGCTGTTCCAACACAGGATGGGTGCAACCTGAGATTCGCTGACTCTGAGGCTTCCCAACGACGGTCGGTTCTTGACGTAAATTCTCCAACGCTCCTCCTTGTTTGCATCTCAGATTGTCTCACTCTCAAATGCTGATAGGAGAGAAGAGAGTTCTGGTTTTCCGCATAGGTACCAACACTGCCACAACAACGCTATATGCACATGAAACAACTCGACACACCACTTTCTACCGCGAAACTGGGGAAAAGTAGAGAGCCTACCGCTAATACCGAATGAATACAGTCGCGTTTATCCAGAGAACTATCACTCGTTGGCCAGCCCGCGAAAGTAATCGCGCGAGAAGGGCAGGCGACGGCGCAGGCGCAAGCGGGCCAGGGGGCTGCGCAGCCTGTCGAATGCCTTGTGTCGCCAGGCCAGGGCGGCGGACGAACGACCGCTGGGCGAATACACCAGCAGTCGACCAAGCACCAGTTGCCGCAAGTCGTCGTCCAGCTGGCCAAACTTGCTTTCCGGCGCGTTCAGCAAGCCGAGACGAGTGGCGCTAGGCGACGAGCGACCGCGCGGCAGCGAGAAGGGCGCCACGTGCGGCGGCTGCAGCAGCTCCTCCATCTGCCGGTCGTTTGGAGGGCCCAGGGCTTCCACGATGTTGCCGAAGACGCCGGCGGCGTTCCTGCCGTAGAAAAGAGAGCGACAGCGCCGCAGCTCGGCGATGACCACGCCGACGGACCAGACGTCGATCTCCGGCCCGTAACGATCGACTCCGCGCAGCAGCAGCTCCGGAGGGCGGTAGGGGCGCGTGACCTGAAAGAAATGCACCACTGATGCGCACACTACAATAGGTACAATATGGCTGCTCTGTAGAGCATACGGCGTAGGTCGTCATGAGCTCTCTTGCGTCGTTGCTCATGCGGACGCTGGACCCGAAGTCGGCGATCTGCAGCCGGAGACTGTCCGGGTCCACCAGCAGGTTCTGCGGCTTGATGTCGCGGTGGACGACGCGGTGGCCGTGTACGGCGTCGAGGCCTCGAAGAAGCTGGAAGGCCACCAGCGCCGTCTCAGTGTTGGTGAAGCGCCGCCCTCCCTCCAGCACGTCGGCCAGCGAGCTCGGCATCAGGGGGCAGACGATGAAGCGCTGGTGAAGGCCTCTGGTGACGGCGTCCCGCGCGTGTGCAGGCTGGTTGACGTTCGGGTGAACGAGGCCGCGCAGTAGCGTCAGCTCGGCGCAGTCGGCCATCAGGCGCTCCCGATCGTCGGGGTAGCTCTGCTTGACGGCGCCGCGACCCAGCCAGAACCACCGTCGGCGCCGCTCGTCGTATTCGGCAACGGATGTGTCGTACACGCTGCTGAAGGCGCCGCTGCCAATCAACTTCGGGTCGGCCAGCGCCAGCCAGGAGTGCGACGGTCGCGCCTGGCGGACGTCCGTCCAACGAGCGACGTTCCACTGATCGACCGCCAAAATTCTTCCACTCATTTTTGGCGGCTTCACCGGAAGACAACAAATTTGAAAAGTCACCGTTGCAGAACACTACTGACAATGTTGAAGACTGGGGACTTTAGCTAAAGACACAAATGGGAACCAACTCAGATCTGTGCATGGACTCGTCAACTTCAGTTCACTTCAACAACTGCAACGATCGTCAAGCAACACAACATCAACGATGTGCAACATAGCCGATCAAAGAGTATCGTCTCCTATTCTTGCTTCTTCTTGGCCTCTTCCTCTTCCTTTCTCTTCTGCGCTTCCTCCTCCTTGGCCTTCTGGAGGGCGGCCTCCAAGCAGGCGCAGGGACCCGCTCCACAAGGGTCGTTCTCCAAGGTCCACCCTTCGGGCATGGCCACCTGTCCCGGGAGGCGCTCGCCAAACTCCTGGATGTGGTCAGAGCTGCCTCACACGCCATCACATATGTACTGTACCCACTACCCGTCACTAGGTCAAATCGTGGTGGACGGCAAGCGGCCACCGCTTTAGACCTGCTTCAGCTTCTCCTTGGCGTCCGGTCCCAGCTTCTCCTCCCAGTAGGCCTTGCGGCGCATCTCCGTCTCCGTCGGCGGCGTCTTCACCTTCGGCCACAGCGGGGTGGCGGCCCCTGGAGGAGCGCGGCCGTTCGAGTTGGGAAGAATGGCAAGAGATGACTGTGCGAGAAGATGAGCGTAGTATGCATGTACCTTCGACGTCGGCTTCGGCGGCGGTCCCGGTCGACGAGGACGGCTGCTCCTTCGGCTGCTGCTCCTGCCGATCGGCCATTTCTTCTTCCGCTTCCACTGTTTCACAGTTTTGCAACGCGCAAACTAACGTTAGCAATGCGTAGTAGCGTGCTTGCGTACGTACGTAGCTTGGCGCTGAATGTCCACCGTCGTGCGTGGTCACGGTGGGCCCGTCCATTACATTCATGTTGTGCGCTTGTTGCCCGATGTCTGCGGCTGACGCTCCACATGCATAACCACGGTGGCGGGTTGTTGCCTAGCCAAGAGTATGATGCACAGATGAATGCGGCTCAGCTGCTGCTGCCGAGCAATAGCTGTGGCCAACGCATCCCACGTGGTACCAAGGTACATGCACTCTCGCATGAGCTCCGGTGCTTCAAGCGAATGACCTTTGTTGAACTAACCTAGTATCTATTTTCCCAGCTGTGAACGAAGCCAGCTTGTTACTTTCACCGCCCCTTTGCATTGCTCCCCATGACAGTTTCTTCTGCAATTGCAACGTTACAACTTACAGTACTAAGTACGCGAAGCACACGCACTGTGACTGATCTGATCACACTTACTAGTGAAGGAAACGGAACGGAACGCGGTCAAATTCACGAAGATAAGAACAAACAAAGACGTCAGGAGTAAATCAGAACTGAGGCGGGAGTGGGCTACTAAGCGCTACAGTAAGCCACTTCAAGCTGGTGCTCCAGCTGCCGCCTATTGTTGGCACTCGACATTGTCTATTAGCTACGTAAAAACCGCGCTGTTGATGGATGGCGCCGCTAGCGATGAGATGAGGATCCGCTGCCGCTGCACCAACACTCCAAGAGTCATTCGTTTGTCTCATTCCAGGAGGCACGTCAAATTTCGTAGAAATTTCAGAACTACCTATCTCAATGACGGACCCTCTTTCCCATAAGCGGCGGTACCGCTTATGTAGGGAACGGTTTGCGTCTTGTGCATGATCCGAGAAACGTTACTTCATTTATTATTTGGTCTATACTGTAGCGCTTCCTGAGCGTTGGAGTTTGAATTTGAATTTGATTGTCATGTCACTCGGTCTGACACGGTAAACGGGACGACACTTAATGAGTGCACCCCTTTTACTGACTGCGTGCACCCCTTTTACTGACTGAGTGCACCCAACGTAAATCTGGCCGGCGTCTAGAATTACTGACTGCGTGCACCCCACAAAATTACTGACTGAGTGCACCCCGTGAGCCTGGCCATCCGCCACCTCTGACACGGAGCGAGTGCACAGAAGGGGCACAGCAGGCCTAAGCAGGCGGTGAATTATTCCACCTACAGTTTGCACTAAAACTCGGTCGACGTCGCGCCTGGCGGGTCTCAACTGAGGCTTAGCGCGACCACCAACTTCAGGGCGCGCTCCGCGCGCCCTGAAATCGGTCACCGGTCGCGTTAAGCCTAAGTTTCGACCCGCCAGACTGCGACGCCGACTGACTCTTGTGCACTGTGGGCGCAGGGCGAGCCTAAGCATAGCCTGATTTCGAACGAGAATCCTGCTTGAAGTTTATAGAGCGCCCGTCACAAGAGTGCCGACGAGTGGGGTGCACTCAGTCAGTAATTTCGTGGGGTGCACGCAGTCAGGAATTCTGGACGCCAGCCAGATTTACAGTGGGTGCACTCAGTCAGTAAAAGGGGTGCACGCAGTCAGTAAAAGGGGTGCACTCATTCAGATTTTACCCGGTAAACGCCAAATTCAAAATGTGGGCAAGGCCATCACAGAACACTTCAATCTCAATTGTCTTGATTGCGTGTTAAGTAGTTGCGAGTTCGGTATGAGATGAGCTACGTTGTACAAAATTCTCCCATTCTCCTCCTTGTTTGCATCTCAGATTGTCTCACTCTCAAATGCTGATAGGAGAGAAGAGAGTTCTGGTTTTCCGCATACCAACACTGCCACAACAACGCTATATGCACATGAAACAACTCGACACACCACTTTCTACCGCGAAACTGGGGAAAAGTAGAGAGCCTACCGCTAATACCGAATGAATACAGTCGCGTTTATCCAGAGAACTATCACTCGTTGGCCAACCCGCGAAAGTCGTCGCGCGAGAAGCATAGTGGTGCCAATGATGGCAGCGTGGAATGAATGAGGATCCTCTAATTGAGACAGCACTCCAGATAAAGCCACGTGGTTCCAGAAATTGAGATTCTTCCATCGGACTGGGTTCTGCGCAATGGTGCTAATAGCGGTACTCGAGTCTTGACCCGGGCCTTCCCGAGGCGATTCGGGCGCCGCCGCCGCCGTAAGCGCGCGCTGCTCGGCCGCCACTGTCGAGAAGGGCGTTCTCCTCCAGTTCACTGTCGTCGTCGTCGTTGAGCAGGTCCTCCGCCTGCAGGCCGTACACGTCTGAAACGAGGGTGAAACGCTTGTGGTACAGTATGTACTTAGCGCATCCAAAGTCAATTGGTGATGGTGATGATGATGGCGATGAACAAGTTGGTTTCAGCGCCGTTGTAATCAATTCATACGCGCGTCTCAGAAATGTGGGTACCAAGTGTTAATCTGGAGTCTAATCGCCGGCGCCCGACAGTCCTACACTGGCGCTTCGCGAGTTGGCGCAGCCGACAACAATCGGGCGCTTCCAAGACTGCGCTTCGGTCAATCGTTGGCGCTACTCTATACAGAACCGTTGAAGAGGTAATCGTCTTCCTCCTCCTCCTCGTCGCCGTCGAAGGGTCCGCGGGCGCCGCCGCCGGCGGCAGAAACGGCGCTGAACCTGCCCTGACTGATCATCTCCAGCCACTGGGCGTTGTGCCAGCGGAACTTCTCCTCGCGTATCTTCTCGGCCCACTCCTCGCCCGACTCCTGAAGGGGTCTGGTGCTTCTGTGAGACTCTGACAAACAGTTTTCAAGTCAAAGTAGGACAATACTCACAGAGATGACTTCGAGGGCGCCGTCGCACATGCGCCGGATGGCGCGGTTCTTATCGTGCATCAGGTCGATCATGTAGGCGGCCGCCTCTGAACGCACACTGCGCTGTGCCTTATGTGTAATAAGGCACTTTGTGAGGCGCAATCACTCACGCGTCTCCGTCAGCAGCTTGTGGCGCACGTCGGCCTGCAGAAGGCACTGGTAGAAGACGAAGACGATCTGCAGCACGATCTCGTCGTCCTCCTGCTTCGCTGAAAGCAGACAGCCACTTGATTCACTGCTCTACTCGACAGAGTCACAGAAGCAGTGGCGTAGCCGGGAGGGGGGGGGGGCATTGGGGGCAAATGCCCCGCCACCAGATACCGGCCGTGCCCTCCCCCAAATATCGGCCAGTAGAAAAAATTTTGCCTGCGGCGCGTTAAATGGTGAAAAATTTTGCCTGCGGCGCTGAGTACAAATTTCGCCTGCGGCACAGCAAACACTGGAAATCTTCCTTTCAAGACCAAAACTAGCATAAATTTATTCAATTTAGCACCAAAACAGCAAACAAAATTTCCCCTCCACGCTATAATTTTTGCCCCTCCGAGTTGTCAATCCTGGCTACGCCCCTGGACAGAAACACCGTTTTCAGCCAAGCATACCACTCAGAAGTCCCAGCAGCGCCTCGACGATCCCGCTGGTCAGAAGTAGGGAGGCGCCGGCGGAGTCGGCGGCCACCGTACCAAGCAGGACGACGACTTCCAGCAGCACGTCGTCCTCCGCTGCGCCCGGCTTCAGCTTCGCCCGCGTCCAGCTCACCAGGTCGCACTCTTGCAGCAGCAGCGCCCTGCGTGGAATCGTAGTCTTTGCCATGGTCGACAGATGAACGCTACCGTAAAATCTCCAATAGGCGAGCTGGTCGCTTATCACTTCAACCATCCCTCTACGGGGCTGCTTCTTAGAGAGAGGGGGGGGGGTGGGGAGGCGTATATTGGAGCGGGGTTGCCAGTTCTTCGGTGCAGACCGTCACCTCAGCATGCAACGCTGCGATTCTTGCATTGAAACCTGTATGACTGGAATCAATGACGAGCATGCAATGCACACGATTTGTTGAAGACTGGAAGGAACAATAGCTTATGGACGAGTGTAACCCCTTGGTTCCCGTTCCCTACTTTGGCTTATAAACGGGAGTGGTCGATGGCTGATCCCGATTGTATACAATCGGGATCAGGACACCATAAACGGAATCAGAATTGGGGTCCCGTTCTCATTAACGGGATCAAACGGAAGCGTTCCTGGTCCCGTTTACATGAGGAACGCCGATATAAGCAGGACTAACTCTACCGCCTTACCAGGGATCAAAGGGGCGTTTGGTCCCGTTTATCCTGGAACGGGGGGAACGACAAGAGAATGGGACCAACGGCATATAAACGGGATCAAACGTGGTATACTGGTCCCGATTAGATAAACGGGAGTGCTACCTACTAGGCAATGAGGGGCCTTGCCCCCATAAACGGGATCAGCCACGGCGTTTGGTCCTGTTTATGTGCGCGGGATAAGGGGAACGCCAGGAAGGCAAACCCTGTAACCAGGACCAACCATAATCGGGAACATGGGGGACTTGGTATAAACGGGAAAAAAGCACCTGTAACCGGGACCAAACAGATGGCTGATCCCGCTTGTGATAAACGGGGCACGGCCCCCAGGAACGGGAACCAGGGGGGTAAGACAAGTTTCGACAGAAAATTGGTCCCTTATGTATTGGAGGGGGGGAGGGTGGGTGGTCGATTATTTCCACTGGCCCCTCCTGGCGGGGAGTACGGCGGGTTTCACGGTAGTTCAACACTTGAAGCTCCCACAAACCAGTCGAGGTCGGCCATATTCAGTGAGGAGAGGATGGCCAGCGACTCTAAACCGAAGTGGAGCTGCTGCTGTGAACCGCCGTCCAGCTTCGTCTTTGCAGCCTCGGCGAAGTTGGGAATGCACTCCTGAAGTGACCAATAAGTGTGCGACCGCTATGGCGAGATTCGCGACAAATCCTGCTTACGGTACAAGCTCCAATAGTCGATCTCCAAGACAGCCTAGAGGGAACTTTGAAATGGGCCCTTTCGTAGCCCAATAAACTGGTCCACGCTAGTCATTATGCAGAATCCGAGAGCTGCATAACAAACTTCAATTCAGCATGTGTTAGCAGTCATTGTTTACAGAATCGGGTTTTGCTAGCCATATCCAACGATATCGCTTTCAATGCAGATGTAAATAAAAGAATGAGACGGCTCATAGGGCAATTGCTGAAACTGTGATGGCTTCCCAGCGCTACCAGAGACTTTATTGGCGACGTTTCGCCGCCGCCGGCGTCGCCAATAAAGTCTCTGATAGCGCTGGGAAGCCATCACAGATTCAGGAATTGTCGTTAGAATGCAGCGCTTCGAATCATTCAAAGGCTCATAGGGCAGCTGTGACAATAAGCGCCGAGGCCGCCTATTGAAGACCCTACAGTAGTCAAGCCAGTCCATCCAAAAGTGTAGCTCGACCTACCACGAACATGGTCTTGGTGGGGCCGTCGTGGAAGGCGATGTTGCGCAGCACCTTCAGCAGCAGGGGGTCCAGGCGCCCGAAGGCCGCTTCCACCAGCGCCGCGATTCCAGCGCCCCTCTCTCCGGCCAGGATCTGGGCGTTGCGCTTGTCCAAAGCCAGGTTGACCAGCAGCGCCTTCAGCACTACGGGCATCGGCCAGGCGCTGGCACTGGAGCGCTCGGCGTCCCCCCACTCCTCCTCTTCTCCTCTGTCGCCAGAGAAGCGCCGCTCCAGAAGACGCGAGACGCACTGAGCAGACAATGGGGGGCAAATCGTTTGTCCAGGCTAGGCACTTCTCAATGAACAGTAGACAATGAGGCTACATGTCGTGATGATTGGTGTTTGCAGCTAAGCAGATCACGTACCAATGGAATGACGTCCGTGTAAGTCAGTAGGGTCTTGCAGTCGTCATCGATGCTCAGCTGGTAGAGAAGTTGGGCCGTGTCTCTCGCCATGGTCGGTTCCGCTGAAGCGACAGGCGTTATTACTAAACTCTACACAATCAACCCATAACCATAAGCAAAACCCGAATTCACCCATTAGTGGGACGAGGGCGGTTGGCAGGCCGCTGGCGACGATCTTTGCCCTGAGGGCAGTGTCAAAGGAGAGATTGTAGAGAACTCTGACGGCGGCCCTGGACAGCTGGGGGTTCGCGGGGTCTGGGAGCAACTTGGCCACGCGCTCCACCACCTGGCACTTCGACTGAAGGAAGGAAGGAAGGAGGGAGCTCTCAAGCGAAGAGGGAGAATACGCATGGCGCGCCGCCTCGCGACTACTGCAGCAGCGTACCGCACGCGTAATTGTGGGAGAGGGTAGGGCTTTGGCTTGCCTATCTACATACATGCGCTTTGCACAAAATTGAGTGATTCGTGATACTTTCTGATACTTGATAGCTGATATTCTTGATACCTGATAGCCTTCAGAAACTTCTAGATCCCCTCCCCCTCTAGCTCTAGCAGCATGCTGTACGTGTAATCCTAGAAAGAAGGTCGAACTTTGGCTCGTCTAATTTCTTTTACACAGCACTGAGCGACTTCGGCACTCCACCCTCCCCCCCTCACAAGGTGTTACGTTGGACCACCACCGTGGCCCACCCCCCCCCCCCTCGCCCCCCCCCCCCCCACGCCCTGGCCAGTCGACGCTTACTAGCTTCTTCTCAAGTACGCACCGCCTGCTCCTTGTTCTCCTGGAAGAGCGTGAGCTTCTGAAGGAAGGTGAGTACGAGCGCCTGCAGTTGGGCGTTCTCGCGCCTGTCCAGAGCCCTACAGAGGAGGTCGACCACTCCCCTGTTGATCATCTTCAGCTCCACCTTCACCTCCTCTGACAGGTTCAGCAGCAGGTAGAAACTGACTGTAAGGGATGGAAGCAGGTATCACTATGAGTACTCCAATTAGTCCGCCACCTTCCCCATTCAAATAGAACTCCATAAAGGAAGATAAAATAAGAAATTCCGCCTACAATAGCAGCCCCCTACCCTACTGGGAGCTTGAACCAGGCAAGTCGTCCGGGGGACGCAGTATACTCCACAAATTTGAACTCCTACGCACGGTGACTACTCTCCTTTGTGGCCTCCTGACACTCGCAATCGCAAAACTAATGCCGAATTCGTGATCTACACCACAGAATACCCCAGAATCGACATACAACACCCCAAACTTCCTATGGACTCGCAAAACCAAAATTCTGCACTTGAGGTACGGTAGCATGCAAATTCGTCATAGGTACGCGTAAACATCATCTAAACGCTAAACGAATGCCAAATTCGTAATCAGCGCCCCCGAAAATCCCGAAATCGAGTATAATATCGCGAAAGTCGACCCGACACCCAATATTCAAATGGACGCGGCCAGGTTACTGTAGCTCTGCAAATTTGCCAAAAACACTTTTCTGGACCAGATTTCAACGTAGAATCGTTTGAAACCACTTTAGAACCGATTCGGCAACGCATTCGAGCGCTACAGACGCCGAAACGCGAAAATCGCAATTTTCGACCCCGGAGTCAAAAAAGTTCCACCAAGATAACTTTTTTGTGTCTCAACCGATTTTCTCCTTTCATGGCTCATTCGATAGAGGACATCTGGGAAGGAGCACCAAAGGCGGTCTCGCGGCTCTAGCTGCTACCTATCGCGCATAGCAAACCGTCAAAGTCGGAAAATAGAGAAAAATCGCGAATTTTTCAAATTTGGCGCCAAAATGGGTCCCGCAGCGCTCCAATTTTTTTTTTGCACCCTCGGCCCTATCGGGTACTACAACATATCAAAAGATAGTATATACCATTATATGCAACTTTCTCGAGTTCTACCTTGCTCAACCCATTTTCCAGTACTTTGAAAAAATAAATTTTTGAATTTCCCGCCAACGGGGTCCCGGAGCGTGACCCCGTTTGGTGTCCACCCTGCCCACCTACTAGGCCTACCCAACGCAAAAGACCGTTTGCAAATCGGCCGCTTCACGCGCGAACCCCATCCGATCCAAATTACTGCGTTTCGCGCACAAACGCTATATACTCCACATTTTTTGTGGAGTATAAAAATCAACTACCCAGGCCAATTGTGGAATGTGTAGTTACGGTAGCAATATCGACGGATTCTCATTTGGTCATTTGACATCTACAACACTGCAACGTGCCTGGATGTAAACCTCACGTGCAGTCGATATTCCTGTGCGTGGAGTTTCACCGGCTCTTCCGACACTTCCATTAGTGAAACCACATATAGGACGGCATCTTAGTTCAAGCTACCCCATCCCATCCCATACCCCTGAGCAGCAGGGCCTGCTTCTGAGCGAGTAGGAGGAACTTGCGTCTGGCGGCCTCCTTCTCCTTGGCGTCGACGAGAGCCGACTTCTGCTGCAGATCCTCCTTCCAGCCTTCGAAGCGCCGCAGCTCGAACTCCACCAGCTGCAGGCACAGAGCCCCCACCTGAAGAAAGGAAGAAAGAGGTTTGCAGATCACCTGTGTACGTCTGTTTGGCGAGTATAGCCTCAAGCAGAACGGATCCAGGATTCGGAATGGGAGAAGGGACAAGATCTAGCAAATAATGTTCTCAAATTTGCGTTGTAGGCGAAATATTTGTCGATTTGGACGTTTCACGTTAAAAGGTTGCTTAGAATAGCGTCGCGGGAGAAAATCTTAGCATTGTTGGTTGATGTTTTAGCATAGCAAATTATACTGGTGGGGGTGGGGGGGGGGGGGGGGGGGGTGTTGAATGCACACCCCCCCCCCCCCCCCTCTTCGGGGCGCCAACCTTGAAGTGTGAGATGAGAGCGTGGAACTGAGAGAAGCAGGAGAAGCAGAAGAAGGTGTAGGCGATGTTGGTGGCCAGGTCCAGGTTCTTGCGCCAGTCCTCGCGGAACACACGCGCCAAAGCCCCCACTAGCGTCTCTTGAAGAGAAACAGTAACAGGATGAAAGAGTAAACTATAGGGTGTGTCACAAACACAAACCGTTGCCGACGATTTCCTCCAGATTGTCGGCGTTCCTGGCCAGCTGCAGAACCAGCGCCGTGCTCTGTATCTTCTCTGGAATATCCTCGTACAGTAGCTCGATGTACTCCTAAAGAAAACGGGAAGTGAAATTGACAATCTGACACAAGTCACAAGAGGCCACAAAATAACACAACGACCTCTATCTTCGATAGCGACGCCTTCTGAAGTGTGCCTCCGTGCTGAGGAGAGCCCCAGCTGTCGGAATTCAATGCGTCCAACGAACCAACCGAAGCGCCGCTTGCAGCGCCTGGAAGAGAGCACTCGCTACTCATCGTTTTGAAGTTCAACATTCAGTCTACCTTGGCCCAAGCAGACACAATACATACCGTATTACCTCGTCTAAGTGCCCGTTTGAATGAGCCCCCTTTCGAGGCTCCGAAAAAATAAGTGCCTCACGCACTTAATTGAGGTAATACCGTCTACTATCAAGCTTTTATCACTTCCCAACCTCCCACTCCAAGAGCCGTTGTGGTAGTTGTGGCGCCTGCTGTGGTCCTTCTGTTCTTGAGGTAGAATATGAGCTGCTCCACTTCGGGCAGCTTCTCCGCCGGTATGAGACGCGAGCACTGCTCCACCACCTCCCGAGCCAAAGCCCCAACGTCCGTCTGATCATTGAGGTCCTTCAGACGGATCCTGCAGCAGTTATGAAAGGCCATTGACAGGTCGCGCAAGCAACGGCCGCAAGTCTCAAACCTAATGTGCAGCAGATATTCGCTCCACCCCCGCCCTCATACATTGTACCTACACTCTGTTTCAGACACTCAACTTGCAACCACCAATGGAAAGCACTGCACAATTAGGGTGGAAGTGAAGTTCAGAAACGAACACTTTCTGGCAGACTTTTCGGTCGCCGGCTACGCCGCCGTCGCCCAACTGTCCAAGGATGGTCGCTTCCAGCTGGTAGCTGACCACCAGCGCCTTCTCGCTCGCGTGCACGTCCAGACCCAGCAACTTGGCGCGCCTGGGGAAGTGACACCGAGTCTGTGTATGCGAACGAAGGATCGAAAGCCAAATTGATCCGGAAAATCTGTCAATCCCCAACCCCCCCCCCCCCATTTATTCGAATCAGAGAGCGGCGAATAAGAAGACGGAGAGCGGCAAGATGGCAGGCGACACGAGATCGAGTGATCACATTCTGCTTCTCTTCTCGGCTCGGCCGCTACCCTTCCGCTGGCACGTCGGCGGTCGACGCTGCGGCGGCAGCGTCTCACTCATCGTCGTCTCAGTGGTTTGGTGCCGCCGCGGCCTCCTCGTCCGTGTCGCTTGCTTGGGCGGTTCCGATCCACCGTACTCGAGCGTAGACTCCGTCTCCACTTTGCTTGTCGGGGCGCCGCCGCCGTCCCGACTTCGCCGCCTTCCGGGAGGGCGCCGGACGAAGGAGGTCTGCAGCCGTTTGCGACTTCGCGCCGTCTAGGGCTGCCGCCGGTCTTCGCCGACCGACCGTCTTCTTGTCCCGTTTGGCGTCCTTGTTCGGAACCGTCGGCATCGAAATGGGTACTACGACGATCGGAGGCTCGGCTGGCCCGTTGGTTCGGCAGGCAACGGACGTCTCCTCGCTCGTCTTTCACTCTGCTGGCGTCGGCGATGACTTCCGCTATTCTTCCACGGAGCTTTCGAAGTCGAGTGAGACGGGGAGGCGGCACTCTTGAGGTCGTAGACCAGCGCCAGCATGCCGCCAACAAAGACGATTCCGGCATCGCCGTCGCCACCGTTGCTGCTCTTCTCCCTTCCTTCTTCTTTGTTACGGTTATTACATTCCCTACTGCAACAATTAAAAGGTCGTCGTCTGGGTCAGGCCAATATTGCGTTACTATCTGAAGCATACAACACCAAGAATCCAAGGAACTCTCATTGTCATTGAATTACAGATAAGTTGGTGCCACGTAGCACTCCACTCAGGGCCGACTCCGGCGCTATCCTACCAGACAGGAGTTTGCGCACCCACTTGCTAAGAAGCTTGCTATCGTCCAGAGGCATAGCTTCTTCAACTTTTGCTAGCTTCAGTTCGGCGCTGCTCTTTCTTCAAGTCCATAATGTACAACAAATTGGAGGGAAATTAGACCCCGAATTTCATTGTTGTTCCTTCTTGTTGATCACTAGGCGCCTTGGAAACGCCCGCTCTTTCTCACAGCTTCCCAGTCTCTCCGTCAGTCACCACAACAGGCGATGCGGTAAATAGAATGCGAAACTACTACAATCAACGCTTCGGGCATTACGGTATTTGCCGTCATCATGCAGCTCTACATTCAGAGAGGAATGAGGGAGTGGCAAATTCTGGGAGGTACACATACTACAGTAGCGGGCCCAGGGGGGGGGGGGGGGGGCACTGCCCCCCCCCCTTACGGTCCGACCTTTAAGAAAAAAATTTCTTAAACAACACACGAATATCAAAAAATTTCGCCTGCGGCGCTATTTTATAAGAGAATTTGGCATTTAGGGACCAAAAATCGCCAAATTGTTGCCTGCGGCGCTCAATTTAGGCAAATTTTTGTACATGGAAGGCGAAAAACGTAAAAATTTTCGCCTGCGGCGCAATTTTGAATCTAAACTTAGGGTATCTAACGGGTTGCAAAGGTCAATTTTTGGCGATTTTTGGCGTTAAAATGGCCACAAAGTGCGAAATTTTCGCCTGCGGCGCTTTGGAAAAATTTTGGATTTTGTGCCCCCCCTATCGGAAAATCCTGGGCCCGCCACTGACATACTACACCTGGGCTCAGCAGGATTGCAGGTACGAGGACAGACCAGTCTTGTCGTTGTACCACATTTTTCCAAATTGTTTTGTTATTGTTTTGTTCCACAGCTTAATTTTATAAATTGTTTTGTCATTGTTATTGTGGCTATTAGTATTCCACGACCCAACGACCCACGACCCAATCAACGACCCACGACCCAATCCACGACCCAAATCAGAAAAAGCGCATTGCGACTTGGGACGACCCACCGTATGACTATTCTTGGTAGACAGAGACGACAGAAACTGCAAATGACAGACGCAGCGAATTTGGGTTGCACCATGGGTTTCTGGGGTGCAGATTATAATCTGGCATTGGCTTAGCATGTTGATGTTGTTTGCTGTTAATTTTTATGAAATCCCCTGATTTTTGGATTTTTACAAGTAAAAAAATAATCAGGCCATAACTTTCGCAAAAGTGGGTCGATCTTGGCGATTTTTGGACATGTTGTAGTCCTTCAGATGCTCTACGAAGCGGTACTTGAATGGCCCCCTAGGTGGTGCGCCGCGGGAGTACGGTAGAAAATTTAAATCTCTAAGAAAAGTGGCCCTTAAAACACCATAACTCGAGTTTGCGACAGTGGATCCTCACCAATTTTTACTCTGACTTGGAGACTTGTATGGCCTTTCGAACGAGACAAAACCGCCGAGATCGCTTTTGTCGTTCGGGAGATCCGCGGTGGCAAAGGTGCTGGATCCCGGGTGGAAAATTGGGATTTTCGACTTTGGGAAGAATTTCGGGCTGGAATCAAAGAAATCACTCCTTTAGCTGTAAATTGACTGGTGCAACGTATGTTTTCGACGTATGTTTGCAACGACGTCGGAAGTTGGTCTAGACGATGTGTCTTGACAATTTTGAGGTGTCATACCCTGGTCGCGGGGTCAAATTTTCGAAATTGAATTTTTGTTTGTTTTGCGATTTTGGACGCAGCTACCCTGATATCGGCACCCGGCCAGCCAAAAATTAAGTCCCTGGGTCGGATTTTCAAATTGCGTTGACAGAGGTACAGTTCATTTAGCCTGATTTTGGCCAAAAATTTACCTTCTGGAAGTTGTTCGAGTTACGCAGATTTGAATTTGGATTTACCATATCAAACATCGCGCACTGATCCAATTTCAAACTTTCTACACTAAAGAACTTGGGAACGAGCCAAAGAGTGGGAACAATTTTGGAACTCAACTTTGGCCCTTTCGACCAAATCCTCAACTCAAATCACAGCAAAAGTATCCTTCACCAGGTTGACGAGCAATCGCACCTATGTCAAAATAGTTTATAATCAGTGCACAGAATGCAAAAATAAGGCACCGAAGGGAAGAATATTGCATTTCTTAACAGAAACACGTCCACCATCAAATTCTACGCACTTGGCGCAATTTTCAGTCATCTACATACAGGAGATCACGAGAAATTCCGTAATTCTCAGCCGCAGTTGCCGTTTAACCTTTCTGCCGTCTCTGTCTACTCGGAATATCATACGGTAGGCCGTCTCAAGTCGCAATGCGCTTTTTCCGATTTGGGTCGTGGTTTGGGTCGTGGTTTGGGTCGTGGGTCGTGGATTGGGTCGTGGGTCGTTGGGTCGTGGAATACTAATAGCCGTTATTGTTCCTTTCGAAATTCGACAAATTGTTTTGTTATTGTTAACAATTTGGAAACAATTGTACCTAAATTGTTCCTAAGAAGACGGGGTGCCGTAGGGCAGAAGTTTGTCAAGTGGTAATTTCCATGAAATCAAAGGAATTACGACTGCCTAGCAAAACGTTCTGAAACTATACGATGTTTGCACCATACCTGCTGTGGATTACTGCATAATTTTTACCGACCTTCACAACAATTTAGGTACAATTTATAAGTTTCCGAATTGTTGTGTTCTGGAGCCATTTCAGATTGTTATTGTTATTGTTTTGTTCCTGGGAGCAGTGGAACAAATTGTTATTGTTCCTAAATTGTTAACAATTTAGGGGTACAAATTGTTTGGTACAATTTGTACCCAGGAACAATCGACAAGACTGGGACAGACAACTCACGCTTTGGTTGTCTCAGGCGGTTTTGTTCAACGGCATCATACCCTGCATACACTATTTCATCGCCACTAGCAAAACGACTAAGAACATGCTGGCTAGATACGCGGATGAATAACACTCGGGCGCGCCGATTTCTTTGGCTTCGTCCAAGCAGAAGTGACAGCGCTTCTTCATGGCTAGTCGCAACTTATGGGCTAAAGTTGCGTCTGTGTCCGCGACCTTGTCTGTCAATAGGGACGAGAGGCGACGAGCGTTGTTCGCGAATCTGAAGGTGCATTGCGTTGTAAGTGTAGTTACGATGAGTTAACAACTCTCCGGATAAGCTGACAACGGAACGTTCAACAAAAGAGTACGTATGCCGTACCTGGCGCTGTCGTCGACCAGCAGTTGTCGTAGGGAGTGCACGATGGCGTCCTCAAATCTGGGGTGGCCCTTGTCGAGAGCGAGGCCGATGCCCAGGCGGAGGGCGCGCGCAGCATTGATGTGCTGGTCGGCGAAGAGGGGCATCAGCAGCACTGGGACGCCGGCCCGGGCCGCTTCCACCAGACTGTTGTAGCCGCCGTGACTGATCAGAAGCTTCGTGCGACTCGAGCCTAAAGGAGTGTAAGAGCTGGCGACCTCTGTGACGGCACAAACAGCGCAAAGGACTAACCTACGTCAACACTGTCGCACACTGTACTTAACGTACATACTTACCTACGTATTGAGACCTACAACGTCACGACTTACGAATCAGCTCTAGCTGCGGCAACCAATTGACCAGGCGCACGTTCGGCGAGTCTCTCGCCTCGGGAAAGTCGAACTCGACTCGCCACAAGAAGAGGAATCTCGGGAAGCGCTCGAAAGCTCTCAAATACGCCATCTGAAAGGGTGAAGTGACTGGTTCGCATTTCAGAATGAAACTGCATGCATGTGGTCACAGACTTTCATAGTGTCAGGCATCTTGGATGTGTTGGACACTGTGCCCAGCGAGAACACGACGACGCCGTCGAAGGCGGGATCCTCGACGACGGTCTTCCACTCGGGCGCAAGTGAGCGCTCCGCCTTTCGAGTCATCTCGCCCAGATAGGACACCGAGAGGCTGAGCGGCCTGGGGAAGTCCAACATCGCTTCCCCATTCAACAGCAGCGTGCGCACCCCTCCCGCCAGGCGCCACAGATCGTCGCTCGCGGCTGTCGTGACGAGCTCATCTGAAAAGTTCAGAGCATCGTTACTTTGGGTTAGAGGTTTGCCGTAGCGTGAGCTGGTGATTTTCGAGTGTGGAGGGAGGGGGGGGGTGGCGCCGCTTCAGAAACAAGTTTAGTAGTTTTCAATAGCCATGCAGTCGTCAATTTATGCTTAATGGCGTAGAACATTGCTGATTCTGTGTTTCATCTACACAATGTGCATAAAAGTGCATCTCAGGAGAAAAATTGTGCACGGACGTGTATTCGCTAAGGAGATTGTTCATCTGCATTCAGGTTCAATTTGGTGGGGGGGGGGGGGGGGGGGGATGGAGGCGGAGTGTTCCTGGGCCCACTTCTATAAAAGGTATTCTCCTCGTGCAGTAGGTTGGTGGGCAGGTTGACGAAGTCCAGTGTGGAGAAGTGCCAGAGGAGGTTGAGTAGGCGCTGGAAGAACTCCATTTTATCCGAGTAGGACGACAGTGGATGTGGCACATAGGCGACTTGACCGCCGCCGCGCAGGCCCAAGGCGTCGGCGGCGAAGTCGAACAACGACCATAGGTGCAGGCCACCCGGAGGCCAGGGGGGGGGGGTTCTAGTTAAGGAAAATTTTTGAGAGGGGGGGGGGGGGTCCCCGGGACCAGTGAACAGCTTTTTAGAATGGCCAAAAATACGCTAAAAATCGCCTTAATTTGGTCAAAAACACGCTAATTTGTGCATAAATAGACGGAATACAGCGCCGCAGGCGAAAATTTGGACAAAATAGGACCAAAAACTACCAAAAATACACGAAAATTTCCGAAATTTCTGGATTTTTTTCCGAATTTCGGATGCCAGGGGGGGGAGTATCAGTGAAAAGTTCACTAGAGGCCGGGGCCAGAGGGGGGGGGGTTCCCCCCCCGTCCCCCCCCCCACCCGCCTGCACCTATGACAACGACGTGCCGTGCGTCAGCCAGACGACCTGAAGATCGACTCGCCGTGCGACGCAGGGCATGCGATCTACTCAAAGGTGTTACCTATATTACAATTCTCAATTGGCTAGTAGAACTTTATCAAATTGTTAGATAGTCTAATAGTTTGATAAGTAAAATCTAAATTCTGACGTAGTAACACGAAACTAGAGCCTTTAGCCCGTAGGAGAATCTCAATGGTCAATAGCATATGGGTAATCTGCAGAGCATGAAGGAGATAATGCAATCATCGAATTCAGTGCACTGCAGGATACTACAGTTAGATCTCAGGTCGTTAGGCCCTGTGCCATTGTCAGTGCCTATGCTTAGGATCTCGCCAGCTCCAGTGCCTGTTAATACACAATAGATGCTTGGGTTTAGCCCGTAGTCACTTGGGTTTTGCCTGTAGACCACTTCAGATAGATCTAAAGACATTTGACATTGTGCCCCTGCCAGTGCCAACATTTAGGCGCGCGACAGCTCCCGTGCCTGTAAATACACAATAGATAGTTGGGTTTAGCCCGTAGGAGATTTCAGATAGATCTAAAGACATTTGACACTGTGCCCCTGCCAGTGACTGCATTTATGCTCGCACCAGCTCCCGTGCCTGTAAATACACAATAGATAGTTGGGTTTAGCCCGTAGTAATTTGGGTTTAGCCCATAGACATTTGGGTTTAGCCCGTAGAAGATTTCAGATAGATCTAAAGACATTTGACATAGATCCAAAGCAGTTTGATGCTGTGGCCCTGCTAGTGCATGCAGTGCCTGCGAATACACGTGCACCTCACTGTCGAAATTGTTGAAATTTTATGGAATTTAGACTTTGGTCAAACTTCTAAATGCAAAGATGCAAAACTACGTGTTCTGACGGTCAGTTTAAGCCAAAGATCATCGCGATCCGTCAACTGTAGCGAGCGCTAGAGCGCTGACAGAGCCACAAACAAACAAACACACGGACAGAGTTTTGCCGCTTAGTATATAGGACTAGAGCCTTTAGCCCATAGGAGAATCTCCATGGTCAATAACATATGGGTAATCTGCAGAGCATGAGGGAGATAATGCAATCATCGAATTCAGTGCACTGCAGGACACTACAGTTAGATCTCAGGTCGTTAGACCCTGTGCCATTGTCAGTGCCTATGTTTAGGATCTCGTCAGCTCCCGCGCCTGTAAATACACAATAGATTATTGGGTTTAGCCCGTAGTCACTTGGGTTTTGCCCGTAGAACACTTCAGATAGATCTAAAGACATTCTATTAGGTGCGCGACAGCTCCCGTGCCTGTAAATACACAATAGACGCTTGGGTTTAGCCCATAGACATTTCGGTTTAGCCAGTAGGAGATTTCAGATAGATCTGAATACATTTGACACTGTGCCCCTGCCAGTGCCTGCATTTATGCTCGCACCAGCTCCCGTGCCTGTAAATACACAATAGATGCTTGGGTTTAGCCCATAGACATTTGGGTTTAGCCCATAGGACATTTGAGATACATCTAAAGACATTTGACACTGTGCCCCAGCCAGTGCCTGCATTTATGCTTGCACCAGCTCTCGTGCCTGTAAATACACAATAGATAGTTGGGTTTAGCCCGTAGACCTTTGGGTTTAGCCCATAGAAGATTTCAGATAGATCTAAAGACATTTGACATAGATCCAAAGCAGTTTGATGATGTGCCCCTGCCAGTGCATGCAGTGCCTGCAGATACACTTTGGAGTCTCACGACGACAACTCTGTCATGAATGGTGACACTGTAAAGCACTTTTGTCGCGAAATCAAACGCCAATTACATCGTGTGGTACCTTCTGTGGTCAGAATGTACTGATGCAGTCGATATTTTCGAAATAATTTGGAATTTAGTCATTGATCAAAATTCTAAAAGCAAAGGTGCAAAACCGCGTGTTCTGACGGTCAGTTTAAGCTATAGATCATCGCGATCCGTCAACTGTAGCGAGTGCTAGAGCGCTCACAGACAAACAAACAAACAAACAAACAAACAGACAGACGGACAGAGTTAGGCGCCTTAGTATATAGGACTAGAGCCTTTAGCCCATAGGTGATTCTCTATGGCCAATAGTGGATGGGTAATCTGCAGAGCATGAAGGAGATAACGCAATCATCAAATTCAGTGCACTGCAGGACAGTACCGTTATCTCAGGTCGTTAGACCCTGTGCCATTGTCAGTGCCTATGTTTAGGATCTCGCCAGCTCTTGTGCCTGTAAATACACAATAGATGCTTGGGTTTAGCCCGTAGACAATTGGGTTTAGCCCATAGGACATTTCAGATAGATCTCAAGCCATTTGACACTGTGCCCCTGCCAGTGCCTACATTTATGCTCTCACCAGCTCCTTTGCTTGAAAATACACAATAGGCGCTTGGGTTTAGCCTGTAGACATTTGGGTTTAGCCCATAGGAAATTTCAGATAGATCTCAAGTCGTTTGACATAGATCCAAAGTAGTTTGACTCTGTACCCCTGCCAGTGCCTGCGATTACCATCCCGTACCATCGAATACACTTTGGAGTCTCACCACGACAACTCTGTAGTGAACTGTGATACTGCAAAGCACTGTTGGCACAAAATCAGACATCAGTCACAGCGTGTGGTGCCTTCTGTACTTAGAATGTACTGGCGCAGTCGATATTTTCGAAATATTGTGAAATTTACAAATCGACCAAAGTCCACAAACCTTCATGCAAAACTACAGGCTATGACGGTCAGTTTAAGCCATAGATCATCGCGATCCGTCAACTGTGGCTAGAGTTATGGCGCTCACAGACAAACAAACAAACAAACAAACGGACAGACCTTGGCCGCTTAGTAATAAGGACTAGAGCCTTTAGCCCGTAGGAGAATCTCTATGGTCTATGCACATGGGTAATCTGCAGAGCATGAAGGAGATAATGCAATCATCAAATTTAGTGCACCACAGAACATTACAGTTAGATCTCAAGCCATTTGACACTGTGCCCCTGCCAGAGTCTACATTTAGGATCACACCAACTCCTGTGCCTGTAAATACACAATAGTCAATAGACACTTGGGTTTAGCCTGTAGACAATTGGGTTTAGCCCAAAGGACATTTCAGATAGATCTCAAGTCATTCAAACCTGTGCCCCTGCCAGTACCAACGTTTAGGAATCCACCAGCCCCCATGCTTGTAAATACTCAATTGACACCTGAGGTTAGCCCATAGACAATTGACATTTCAGATAGATCTCAAGTCGTTCAACCCTGTGCCCCTGCCAGTGCCTATGCGTTGGACAGCACCAGCTCCCATGCCTGTAAATGCACAGTAAACTCTTGGGTTTAGCCCGTAGACATTTGGGTTTATCCAATTAGACATTTCAAATAGATCTTAACCCGTTTTAAATAGATAGATGTTGTGGCCCTACCAGTGCATGGAGTGCCTGCGAATACACTTTGGAGTCTCACAACGACAACTCTTTAGTGAGTGGTGACACTGTAAATGTCCCGCACTACGTTTTGAAGTTGATGTTTTGCGAGTTGGCATACAGTGCGCGCGTCATTACCGCCGTGGCTGCCATTTGAATCATCATGCTTTAGCAGAATTGTGCACCTCACAGTTGAAATTGTCGAAATTATATGGACTTTAGGCATCGGTCGAAGTTCTAAAAGCAAAGATGCAAATCCGCGTGCTCTGACGGTCAGTTTAAGCCATAGATCATTGTGATCCGTCAACTGTAGCGAGCGCTAGAGCGCTGACAGACAAACAAACAAACAAACAAACACACGGACAGACTCTTGCCGCTTAGTATAAAGGACTAGAGCCTTTAGCCCGTAGGAGAATCTCTATGGCCCATAGTGCATAGGTAATCTGCAGAGCATGAAGGAGATAATGCAATCATTGAATTATTCAGTGCTGCGCAGGACATTACAGTTTGATGTCAAGTCATTTGACCCTGTGCCCCTGACAGTGCCTATGTTTAGGATCACACTGACCCTCGTGCCTGTAAATACACAATAGCCACTTGGGTTTAGCCCATAGTCACTTGGGTTTTGCCCGTAGAACACTTCAGATAGATCTAAAGACATTTGACATTGAGCCCCTGCCAGTGCCTACATTTAGGCTCGCGCCAGCTCCCGTGCTTGTAAATACACGATAGACGCTTGGGTTTAGCCCATAGACATTAGCGTTTAGCCCGTAGGAGATTTCAGATAGATCAAAAGACATTTGAGAAAGATCCAAAGCAGTTTGATGCTGTGCCCCTGCCAGTGCATGCAGTGCCTGCGAATACACTTTGGAGTTTCACAACGACACCTCTGTAGTGAATGGTGATGGCGTGAAGAGCTTTTGGCGCGAAATCAAACGTCAGTCACAGCGTCTGGTGCCTTCTGTGGTCAGAATGTACTGGAGCAGTCGATATTTTCGAAATATTGTGGAATTTAGTCATCGGTCAAAGTTCTAAAAGCAAAGATGCACAACTACGTGTTATGACGATCAGTTTAAGCTATAGATCATCGCGAACCGACAACTGTGTCTAGAGTTATGGCGTTGACAGACAAACAAACAAACAAACGGACAGACTTAGGCGCCATAGTATTTCGGATTTCTTTCATGTACAGTACGTTGTGATTATTCTGGTTTGCTGGTCATTCTAATTTGTTTCAATTAGCTTGCTTCACGTTGACTTAATTGATTTAGTTCACTCACCTTGATTGAAATTCAACTTATACGTATTTATGAACAACCAACAGGCACCCACTCACTCACCCGCTCAATTCCCAGCTGGTCGGCCAAGGCCAGCGGACAAAGGTCGTGGAAGTGGGCGACGACGAGATCGAAGGGCCGACTTCCACTCAATTGCTCCAGAAAGCCTTTGTCAACAGCCGCCTCCACCATCTGCTCGCATGAGTCTAGGCGCATGCTCTTGAACTGCTGTCCCGTCCACCAGAGATCGTAGGCGCTACTCTGGTTGAACATCATGGTTTGGAAGACCTGTGGAACGACCAAGAGTTGTTGGACGACGACGACGACGACGACGACGACGACGACGACGACGACGACGACGACGACGACGACGACGACGACGACGACAACGATGACGACGGCGACGACGGCGACGACGGCGACGACGACGACGACGACGAACGAAGAAGTATTCCGTTCTCATCGTAGTACACGACAAACGACAATAACTTCGAGTCCTTCTTTCAACAGGGTGTCACGGAATTCAATGGGCGTCACCAGGTTGTCGATGCCGGCCGCTTCACCGGAGGAGACCCCTTCGAGAACCATGTTCATCTCCATCTGCGCGAAATGTGTCGACTACTGTAACGTCGGCTGTTTGGAAGTCACTTATATAAAGAAACGGTACCTGCGTCCAAACGGCGACTTGTAAACCCAACTGCTTCAACTTGGCCGCAAATCTGTTGAAGAAGAGGACGTGACTGTTGCTGAACCCGGGAGCTAACTCCAGAACCCTAACTGGCTCTGTCGAGCAAGCGCAGAAGCTGAGCAACCACAGGGCGTGCAGAACACACCACATGTTGGTTCATAGGTACTATGTAAGTAGTCTGCGGTATCGCTGTAATGGACGAGACTAAGTGGGCCTACTCCTCTGTCATCGCTTTCTCATGCTCTGCAGGCGGCTTCCCCTTTCGTCAGAGTTGGTGGTTGGCGCAGCGCGTTGACTTCTCCCGCCGTCTCCTTCTCCCCTCTCTGTTATTCCTTCCTTTTGCCCTGCGGCGAAATGCCGACGACGACGCAGTTGGGTCAAAGGAGAATGCACGCAGGAGTATTCTGAGCAGCGATCCCGCTCAAGAGATGTCCTACGCTTGCACCGAACCCACACGCAACCGTGTTGTGTAAGAAAGAACACAGCATTGCGCTCGCTGGTTCGGCCCAGATGAGACGCACACAGTTGTGCGCTGCCCGCACGAAGGTCAGTGGAAGAACACGGCTGCCCGTCCGTCGTTCTGTCACTTCGTTCGCAAACACATCGAACGATTCGCTTCTCGCGTCGCAGAATGGACAAGACGGAGAAAGCCAATGATCGGCCGACGACAAGACGAGTGGTGGACATCGACGAGGTCGTCATCCCTAATCAGGAGGTAGGAGCATGACATCTGCCCATCCGCTTCACACTCGATTGCGACTCTTCGATTCCCAGGTTCGACGCTTCGTGGTCGAGGCGATGAGGAAGGTGGGCTGCGTCGAGAAGCACGCCGAGCAGCTGGCCGAACTGTTGATCCTGTCCGACTACAGAGGCCATCCCAGCCACGGGATCAACCGCCTGCGTGCGTCTTTGGTGTACTGTACCCAAAGTACAGTAGCATGTGGATACTGTGTGTCAAGCTCGTGAACTTGCAGACGTCTACGTGAACGACGTGGCGAGCGGCGCCTGTGCCGGTGACGGTCAGCCGACGGTACTCAACGAGAAGGGAGCGACCGCCTGGGTGGACGGCAACAATATCCTAGGCCCAGTTGTGGGCACCTTCGCCATTCAGCTGGCCATCAAGAAAGCCAGGAACTTCGGCATCGGCTTCGTCGCCGCCAAAGGTAGACACAGCTAGGCTAGGCAGCGTGAAGCGCCAAGTACCAATGATGGTCGACGCTTGTCGTGTCTTCAGGATCGAACCATTTTGGAATGGCCGGCTTCTACGCCCAGCAGGCTTTGCGAGAAGGGATGATCGTGAGCTCTTCACCAGAACGCACACAGAGTTACATGTACGTACAATTGTATATGGCAACGTACTTCCACTCCACAGGGCTTCGCTTTCACGAACACGTCGCCGTGCGTCTTCCCAACGAGGTCCAGTGAGAAAGCACTGGGATCGAACGCCATCTGCTGCGCGGCGAACGGCGGCGACGACCAGGCTTGTTCCAAACGCTGATGGATTGTGCACTGGTCCACACAGCATATTTTCGCTTACGCAGAAGTTCCGCAAGATCTCGCATCAATAATCGATGTGCCTCCATGAGCAGTTTGGCGCGCTATGGCGTACTAAGTATGACGGCGTTTGGAACAAGTCCCAGTTCTTTCTCGACATGGCTAACAGCACCGTTGCCTACGGAAAGGTACCAATTCGAATAGGTATGCGTCTATTCGTGTTGTGGCTTCGGAACAAACTCAAAACCGAACCGCGGCACAGATCGAGATAGCCGACAAGGCGGGAGATTCCATTCCGCTGGGCTGGGCAAAGGACGCCAAAGGGGAGGACACCGCCGACACCGAGAGGGTACTCAGCGGCGGCGGTCTCACTCCGCTCGGCGGCAGCGAGACATTCTGTGAGCCACATGAGTCGTCACTTGACCAACTGTAGCTCAGTCAGAAGTTCTTGCAGCCAGCTACAAGGGCTACGGTCTCTGCATGATGGTGGAGCTGCTGACGGGCATTCTGGCCGGCTCCGCCTACGGACCCAACATCCGCCGATGGCTCACCACCAACGACCCGGCCAACTTGGTTCGGCTACTCTACCACACACTCCATCCAAATTTTCCGCGCAAAAGTAGAGTGAATACATACTATGCAAAGCACTTTCAGGGTCAGAGCTTTATGGTCATCGACCCAGCCGTCTTTGCGCCTGGCTTCGAAGGTCGACTGGAGGACCTGCTCAGCAGCATGAGGAATCTGACGCCCACAGATGTAAATCAAACTGTAGTACAGCAGCTACCGTGTTCTCTGTTCAAACGCGTGAGTTCAATTCAGCCGCAGCTGCCGGTTCTCGTGCCCGGCGACCCCGAGAAGGCCAATATGGCCTTCTGTGACAAGGTCGGCGGCATCGTCTATCACAAGTCTCAGCTGCCTGCGCTGGTAGTAACTCCTGCAATTATTGTGAGAAGTGTTAGATTGGCGAGAGTTCACCGACTTCAGGACGAACTGGCCGACAGAATCGGCATTCGCCAGCTGCAGCTCAAGGCCCATCGCCCGCCCGGACAAGTCTACTATTAGCTAGGAAGACAGAGGGTTGCTTCTGTGCTCTCTGGCGGCGCTGCGTTTGTTGTCTGCGTACTTTCAATATTACTGTTGTTGACTTCTCTTCTTGACCAGGCCCACGGTTCGCGCGAATCACCACACTCATCTACAGTATCCAAACTGCAGTAGTCAGAGGAGATCGAGGCTCATCTTCCCGGGGAAGCTTCCATCCAGCTCTCTGACCAGAGAAGCGTAGCGGTTCCTGCGCTCGGCGTCGCCGGCGTTGTGGTGGAGCAGCGCCAATCGAGCGCAGACTTCCTTCTCCGGCAGAGCGGCGCCCAATGAGGCGTACTGCTGGCGCGCTTCTTCCAGGCGGCGCGCACACTGTTGCACGTCTGAAGAGTAGTAGTGGCGGGGTAGAACCAGTCAAGCACACTCTACGATTTACGATTGGTGCGATCTTTGTACGGCTGAAGTGGTGAAGTGCACAAGATTCGACGATTTTCAACCTTGATATACTTTCGTCGCGCGGGGAAGTTTCACTCGTAGTGCGCCGCAGATAGAACTTTGTCCCATGTGGGGGGGGGGGGGGGTTGGAGGAGGGAGGGGGACGCTTTTGCCCTTCCCAATGTACTCAAGCTTGCGTACGCCAATGTTTATGACGCCCACATACCCTGACCGGGTCGAACCGCCAGGGAACACTCCGAGAGCGCGACCAGGAAGCCTGCGCTTTCCATAGCGCCTGCTCGCTTGACCAACAGGCCGCCCACAGAAGGCCGATTCAGCTGCGCCATACCCTTCTCGGGGTTGCCGAGGCGCAACTGCAAGTATGAATAGAAGCCCGTTGGCATCTGTATTTCGACAAACGGCTTGCCAATACCGTAGACCAGTTAGGTATTTCATTCTACTATAGCTACCTGAACCAGAGCGACGCGACGTCCGGCAGCGGCGCCCAAAGTGGGCAGGCGGTGACGCTCTGCCAACTTCGTGCAGTGGAGGGCGCTGCGCAAAGCCAAACTGTACTGGCCATTGGCCAGAGCCACACTGCTCAACGTCAGAAGGCACCTGGACAAATATAGCAGAGCATAGAAAACCGTTTGTCCTCACGGATGGGTTTCTCTTTTGACAACACCTGCAACGTGTGTAGACCGCGAGATTTCTGTCCGACAGGCGGCGCTCCAACAGCTCAGTCGCCCGATCGGCCGAACCCTCTACGCAAAGGAGCAGCGGTTCCCTGAGATGCGAAGCTCGCATTAGAAAACCTATGGCAACGGCGACGACTTACGAAACCAATTACAACAGCGCATGACTCATCTAACCTCAACTCAGCCTCAGATGTCGAGAGACATCGAAGGGAGGCGAGGGCCTTGCGCGCCGCCTCCTTTCTTCCCTGGAGAAGGGGGCGGTCGAAGGCAAAGCAGACGAGCAGCGTCTTCCACTCCGCGCAGCCTTTGACTCCCAGACGATCGGCCCAGTTGGAGAACAGCGACAGCTTGTCCCAGGCGCTTCCTTGCGCCCCCGCCTGCACGACAGAGGAAGTACTACAGTTTACAAAGTTGGAGAGACAACTGCATTTCGTCCTATCCCAGGCCATCGAAGCGTGTACTACCAGTTGTATCCAACAAATGTCAACCTGAGGTCTAGAGCATAGGCCGTAGACGAGGTTGCAGAAGGAGACGACGTCGACCTCGGCGCAGCGCGAATCGTCGGCCCTGCAGGAGAGGGCGTCGCGCAGCTGCTGCTGCGCCAGCTGCTCTACTAGCGTCCTGTGAGTTGGGCAGTTGAGATTGTCAGAGAAAGGAAGTACGTCTCCCCCCTCTCTTACCAGTGGCCCAGCTGTAGCAGACGCGAAGAGCGGGCGGCGGCCGCCACAGACGCAAGATTGCCGTCCGGTAGCTGGATCACTTGATTCAACGCGCTCTCGATTCTGAAAAGGGAAGCCATCTAGCGACAATCCTCATAGCCTTACGTAGACACATGTCTCACTTGGATCCATTCTGGTCGCAAACATCAAAGGGAGCGTCCATTTTCCCAGTGTCGATCTCGCGAAGGTACTGCTGCAGGAAGGCGCGATGACGCAGCTCCGCGCCGCCGTCGCAGCGCTCTGCGACTTCCGATGGGTCCGCTGCAATGTCGGCAGTGTTGCAAAACATGCTTTATGAAGCACGACAGCGCAAAAGTAGCCTACCGACGGCGGCCAAGGGCGAAGCGCGCGCCCTTTCCGACGCAGGCGACGCCGTCAAATCGGCGTCAGAAAGGGTGTCGTTCGAAGACCAAGCAGCCAACTCGAGCTACAATGTTACTGGTTGCACGAGTGAATGCAGTCCTATCGATCAGTGATAGGCGAACTATTGCCTATTTGGACGACTAACCAAGGCGTACTGTAAGCAGGCGGCGTCGGCGGAAGTTTGCGCCTTCTCGACCGCCTGATGGAACATGGTCAGCCACAGACTCCTAAATTGTAACCACCTACTTCGCTCTTTGATATCCCGCCAAAGCACCCCCCCTCCCCCCCTAACCGACCTTCCCCCAAATCGCCGGTAGAGCTTGCTGAGCACCAGGGAGCCGTAGCAGCGCGCGCGCTCCGAGTGCGTCAAGGACGCAGTAGCCGCCGACGACCGATTCGGCGCTCTCCTCTGGCGCTGCGCACTGAGACGGCTTCCGTTGCCCCTTCTGGGGAAGCAGCTGGCGTCGAAGTAGTCGTGCGCCGCGGCGAGCGCTTCGTCCACATCAGGGGCCGTATTCATAAAACTACTAATACATGTTTTACCCTAAAACATGTGTTTGAAATCGAGCCTAACACATGCCGTAGCCAAACACAAGATTCATAAAACTTAACACAAGCTCGCTAACACAAGAAATCCTAACACAAGCCACAGCCTGTGTTAACGCTTGTTTTAGTCGTGTTGGTGAGCACAGAATCAATACTACATCGGCGTAAAGTAGAGAAATAGTACAAGTGACAAACGAAACAACTAATACGGCTTGGTGAAAGTTCACTAGCATTCATTCTTAAGCACCGACGAATCATACATTCAGTGTTGGAGCTACAAATACAGCCTCAACAAGGTTTCAATCAGGGTTTTCAATAACAGCGTGAGTCTGAAAACTATCCCTTGGAAATACTGACAATTTCGGTGCAGTACAGGTACCCACATTATCTCATGGGCGAATATAAAGTCTTGTGTATAGAAAGCATAATCCAGTGTATAAAACAGTGATGTGTATTACTTTCTTGAAAACAACCCAACAACAGAGCTGAAAAGTAATCATCTAACAACGTTCTGCTACCGTACGAAACTCCTATGCTCCCCTGAAAGTACTGCGAGTTATAATCGTGATGCTCTAAAACGTGTTTTAGTTAGCACATGTTTTAGGAGTCTGTGTTAGTGTTGGTGAATCGTGTGTTGGAGCGTGTGTTACGGAAAACATGTTTTAGCGCACTAACACAGGCTTTCCATCTAGAACATGTTTTACAGTAACACAAGCTTTATGAATACGGCCCCAGAAGCTCTAGCAGCGTTCAGCGAACGGAGAAGGTGCTGAAGAAGCGAATTAGCCGGTTGGAAACGCCACTGCAACTGCACACACACACACACACACAAGCTTCAATCAACAGCACTCGCACCACTTGGTGCATGGCGGGAAACCGGCGCCGTATGCAGGCGGCGGCGGCGACCACGTCGTCATATTCCAGAGCCGCGGAAGGATTTCTCAGCAGCAGACGAGTCTGAAGTTATGAATTCCTTTAGTCGCCATCGTGAGACCGCCACTAGATTGCCGTTAGCCTCACCTGCTCGACTAGGAATCTCTTCGCTTGCTTCCAGGTGCTCAGCTCGTAATCGGCAGGGGCGCTTTCCCCGCCGCCATCCAGAGGTAGCGACAGTAGACTGCTCTGCGAAGGCTCTTCCACTGCGCCACTTGGAAGCTTCTCAGTAGGTGTTTCAAGCTCAATCGCAGCGCTGGCAGACAAAGGTTTCTGTCTGCTACCGGAGCGGTAGACGACCCAACGGCGTTGCAGCTGAGACACTTCCGTCAGACTCAGTTGGTCGTAGGCGTAGGCCAGCCTTCGCACGAAGCTTCCTTCAAATAATCGTAGGTTAGGCAGGTTTGGAGGACTTTCCTTAGAAATAGGAGCGTTTCTAACCGATCAGGCTGAAGCGGTTGGCGAAGGGTTTCGTGGTGAGGCGCTCGAACACCGCCGACTCCCCTCCCTTCTCCAGGATTCCGTCGACGCCGATGAGAACGTCTTCGATGGTCAACTCCTCGCTTTGGAGTCTGCAGGAAAACAGCCGCCTAATTGTACAGTATGAAGGCTTCAGTTGAGAGCAACTCACGAATTCCACCACTTGTCAGACAGCTCAGAAGGGACAGCTCTAGCGACGGCGGAAGCCAAGTCGTCCAGTGGAAAGCTGGTCTTCTAAAATAAGGCACCACCACAGCGAGTAGTAGAACAGACAAACATTTCAGCGGCACAGCGCACTTCACACACACAGACCTTGACTAAATCGAGCAAGAGAAGGGCGACGTCGCGCAATTGCTGCTGCTGCTGGAGGCCGCCCTCGCGCTGCAGATCGCTGCAGCAGCGAATCAGTTGGAGAACGGCGACCTGAAGACGTTTGCAATGCTGACACGCGCGTAATTTCCTGAAATAGATGGCCATCGACCAAGTACCGCGTAGGGGGAGACTTCGCCACGCAAAGGCGCCGGCCCGTTGTGGGCCAGTAGAAACTCCTCGATGGACTCGATCGGCGGTGGAGGTTGCGGACGCGCTTGCGACGTCATCGAGGGCGACTCCATCATTGACCGGCCGATCAAAGATTGAGATCGAAGGCTATCTCGATTTCTCACCTTTTGAATTCGGTTCTACCCAATACGCCAATCAACAGCTGCGATACCGTTATATGCAGAACGGAACATTTTGTAAACCGAGACGACAGAGACGGCAGAGAACCAAGTTTTCTAAGTAATGTACTATAGGCAAACGTTTCAAACGTAGAAGAACATGGCAGAGACAATAGCAGAGCAGAGAAAGAAGTCACCGTGCGTAGCAGACCAAATTTGTGGAGTACACTGCGTCCCCCGGACGACTTCCCTGCTTGATTTTGGATGATGTATGGCACAAAGATTTTGCCAGTTTTGAGCCACCTCAGTGAAACTTACAGATTTGTTTTATAGATAAAGCCTAATATCTTGTGTTTATGTTGGGGGTAGATAAACACTGGCACTGCCACCGGCAGTAGGGCGATAAACGCTGGCACTAGCACTGGCACACATCTTACTTCAAGGTTCACAACTTCGACAACTTAGGCAACACTTTAGGCAACCTTCACAACATAGGCATAAGCAACTTCCACAACCAGATATCACCCATGACATTATGACCTTGCAATGGAAAGCTACCTATTGAAAATCTCGACTCTTTACTCACACACACCATGGTACAGGACCAATCAATCACTGTGGCAAATCACAATCTCTTGAGTGTCACCGTTGCAGTCAGGCGATTCTTCGTCTTCTCTCTCTCTTTCTTTGTCCAGCAGCTTCTGTCTCGTCGTCTTCTCTATCACTGTACGAGTTACATATACATACGAAACATATCACAATGGGATGTGTCACCGACATCTACAGGGTGGTCTACTGGTCTTCGTCTGGACTGCTTCCCTTCCTGACAAGCCTGCAAATGAAAGCTATCCATTGAAAACCTGCATACTGCACGTTTACTATGAATATCTCTATTCTCTATACACTATTGTACAGGAACAATCGATCACTGTGACAAATCACAATCTCAGGAGTGTCGGCAGTCGCAACTGCAGTGCCGCAGGCTGATTCTTCGACTTCTTATTTCTTCGTCCAGCAGTTTCTGTCTTGTCGTCGCCTCTATCACTGTACGAGCTACATATGTATATGAAGCATATCACAATGGGATGTGCCACCGACAAGCATGGTCTTCGTCTGGGCCAGTTCTCTGCCTGGCGATCCTGCAAAGAAATTCTACCCAGTGAAAACCTACCTACATACACTTTACTCTGAGTATCTGTCCATACCGTGGTACAGGAGGAACCAATCACTGCAACAAATCACAAGCATGGAGTTTCAAGCAGACGCAGCTTCTTCTCGACGACTCTTCTGCTTCTTCTTTTCTCCTTGTTCGTTTCTTTCTTGGTCCAGCAGCTTCTGTTTCTCCTCTTCGCCTTGATCACTGTATCACAGTGGTGTGTCGTCGACATCTGCATTTCTTCGCCCGTCGTGCCATGCGCCGTTTTCACTGCCTCCGCCTTGAGAAGACGACGGTGGCTGGGCGTGGTCGGTGCTTCTTCCAGCGGCTTGCCTCTCGTCTTCGTCGATATACAAATCACAGTATCACTGCGGGGCTGCCAAAACGACGTTGACTGGGCGTCCAGTCAGACAACTGTCTGGCCGGCCGCTCGACCGCTTGTCCACCTGCAAAGCAGACGATAATGGCTGGGCGTCCACCGGCGAAGCTGCAAGTTTTCAACAATTGCCGTATGTCCTTCAGAACCAGGCAGTGGGCCGGTTGGAGAACGCATTTTGTTCCTCCGTTCCTACTTTGGGCTGCTTTAAGACGCCGCTTTTACGGATTGTAGCGGTTTCTGAATGAAAACACGGCATGTATAAGGCTACAGAGAATATTCCCAAACGCCAATGCCGCCGGAAGGATAAGCGTCGTCCAGCGGTCAGCGTCCGCGGCAGTCGCCGTCAACTGACTTCTTCTGCAGGGCGGCAATAGGGCTGACGCTGAAGCGCCTTTGGCTCCCCGTCAGGTCGCAGTCGCGGCTGACTTCCGGCGTCCATCTCGGCTTTCGTTCTTGGACGACGATGACGCAGTGGCGGCCGCTCTGCTGAGGCTACGGCGCATCCGCAGATCTTCTCGGCTCTTCCGTTGCCACTTGCCGCCTTCTTCTGAGGTTCCAGTCGGCGTCCTCCAGCGGCAGTCGGCCGGCATGGCAGCGCGTCGCCTGTTCGCCCGTTCCTTCTTCCGGTCGGACCTTGTGCATGATCGGTTGACTGTCCTCTGGTCGGATGGGCGTCGTCGTCGCCAACTCTTGTCCTGGTCGGTCTGCTGCTGTAGCGCCACGCCGACAACGGCGTCTTTCTTCGCTGTCCCTTCGGCCCTTCCTTCTTCTTCCTGGTTTCTTCCTTTGACACTTCTAACACTAACAGTTACATACACCTCCACAGAATTTTCAAATGAAACTGTTGTAAAACGACGGAAATTATGTAGGACCACGATGGAATCCAGCCTACGCAGATTACATACCTTCTCAACTCCAAATGTGTAAACACAAATTCAAATGTTTAAATTTGAATTCAAATGTTTGTATTCAAATTTAAATGTTTGAATTTAAATGGCTATGGATTGAATTCAAATTCTAATCTGCTTGAATTCAAATATTACAACAATGAGCCCTCACAAGTAGGTGTGTTGGAATTAAATGTTTGAATTCAAATGATTGAACTAATGTTGTCTTTATGGTTTCACTATTTCTTGAGAAAGCGGTTTGAAATTGTGCAGAAATAATTTTGTTATGTTACGGAGTCTGTCGCTCAAAAGACAGAAGTCTCCTGCAACTAGGGCAATCGACCTGTTCAGTTGTTGCCACCCGCAAAACTGGAAAGTCACTAAACCAAAGAGGTCAAAATTGACGCGAGGCTACAGTATCCTTTGACGCGGGGTCCGCTCTACTTTTTGACGTTTCTGTCTTCTCGTTTTAGCAAACGTGGAAGTCCGTTACCCCCGTCGCAAGAAAGGCGGGTTGTGCGAGACTAGTCTAGCCAGAGCCAGACGTATCAACATCTGGTAGTTGGTTGAGCGCTGATGCTTTTGAAGTTGAAATGATCAAATAGTGAGAGAACACCCAGAGAGTGGGATGGCATCCGAGGAGTCTAACTCAGGTGGAAATGAGAGCGGTACGGGTTGCTGCAAGGAAGAAGAGAAGCCGCAAGCGCAGTCTTCATCGAGCAAATCGACATTCGACGAAGCGTGTGACGATTTTGTGCGGAATATTACGAAGGGCGCCGAAGGAGAAGAAGCTTTAGAAGCGAGTGGGCCTGAAACATCGAAGAAGAATGGGGAGGCGGCTTCCGCGTCCGAAACGAGCTTGTCTTTGACTGAGACGGCCGCGACGCTGCTTCCCTCCACCGAGTGGCAGAACGGCGTTGGCCCTGCTCCAGCGATGGTGCCCCACCCCTACGCCTACTACCACGAGTGGCAGCAGTACTTCGCGCTCTGCGAGCAGCAGCAGCTGGCGCCACCACCGTCAACCAACGAAGGCTTGGAAGACTTGGCCGTGCCGCCCCCACCTCCCCCTCCGCCAACTAGCGAATTGAGACGCTCGTCTTCTTCTGGCAAGGGCAAGCGAAGGAGGTCCAGAAGTCGCAGCTCGAGCAAGGAGAGAGACGGCTCTCGGTGGAAGGAGGCGCGGAGGAGGGACGCCGATCGGGGGCGAAGCGATCGCAGCGGCCACCGTCGGCGCAGAAGGTCGTCGTCGGCCAGCAGCGAGAACGACGGCGGCAGGGCGAAGCGCCAGCAGCAGCGCCGGTCGCCACAACGGATCTCCGACCTGGACAAGACGGAGGACTGGGGCCGCTGCGACCTCTGCAACATCAAGTTCAACGACAAGAGAGTTCGTCTCGTGCTGAACCCGTTGATACCAATCGCTTAAGCTCAGCCCACATCACTATCACTTTAGGCCTACTACATGCACTGTCGGGGCATGATGCACACGCAGCGGATGCTGGCCAAAGGTCAACAAAGTGGACTGGTCGAAACCGAGGATGTTCGGGAGCTGCCGGCGGCGACCGAGCCGACTCCGAAGCCTACTCCGGCGGCTTCTGGTGATTGATGGTTCTAATAATGGTTGGTTCGGTAGCCTGCTGCAAAATACAACAACCAGGTGTTACCGTTTCAGTGCCTGTGGTAGACGAGACGGCTGCAGGCGAGACGGAAGACGGCCGTTTCTTCTGCTCGGTGCGCTGATTTGTCGTCGTTGAAATTCGCCTATTACTTTCGCTGGTTCTTTCTTTTGTCAGGTGTGCAACGTGGAGGCGTCAAGCGCCCTGACCTTAGACATGCACCTGAACGGCAAGCGACATCAGAAGGTTGTAGCGGTTATTATTGGTCAAATGATACCCTATTTGGAGGCAAACTGCAACATAATGACCCAAAAGGCGTTTTGAAGCTCTATCTGTGAAAATTCTCAGCTTCGCTTCTCGAAAATTTTTTTTGTCAAATTTTTTTTGAAATGTTTTGTCAGTTTTTTTTTTGGGGGTGGGGGGGAGTGGGTAGCAAACATCTGCTGAGTTCTGATGTCCTCGGCTAGAAGTAGAGAGGAAGAGGCGGGAGGGTGCCCCAATTGACACAGCTTGTTGCGTCCTACTGGGGAAACTGACAGAAGTGGAAGAATCAGTGAAGCGACGCTGCCTTCACTCATTTCCTGCAGAGTCTGCGCAACAACTGCACGGCGGCGAGGGCGAAGACGTCTTTGGGCGTGGTGCAGCTGGGCGAGGGCGTCATCGCCAAGGCCACTGGGCAGCCGGCGCGCATTCAGCGCGTACTCAACAAAGTCCGAGAGCCGCTCATCGGTGGGTGGAATGGAAGTATTGCGCTTGCCGTTTTATAGGTTTGGGTGGGGTTTAGCCAAAATGGACGAACTTCCGGTTCGACCCTCCCCCCCCCCCAGCCATCAAACACCACCAATAGAAGAATATACGGAGATTTTGTATGTATTTCTCATCCGGAACCAATGCATGGCACTGATGTGCGTATATTTAGTACGTTGGTAGTAATTAGTTAGTTTTCAGATACCTTTCTTGGTGAAAAGTACTCAATTTCTAATCAGCAAAAGATCCCCCCCCCCCCCTCGAAGTTGGCCAATACGCAACGATTGCCCCTGAATTTACACCCCCCCCCCCCCACCCCACCCAGGTCAAATCTGGTGGGCACGTACCTGTGCTCTGCTTCTACTCTGAGCTTTGTAGTGGTGTAGTGCTGTGTGCACTTGAGGTCTGGAGTACCTGACGGAGTTCATCACTCTGTTGGGGGACGTGCGCTTCGTCTGCGACCTGTGCGAGGCCAAGTGCGACTTCAGCACACTCATACCCCATCTGACGGGCGTCAAGCACCGATGCCAGTACATGGTGAGTAGCAATGATGGGTGCTCTCTCTTCGTTTGCCTGTCTTTACTTACAGTTAGGAGGAATGAGTTCCGAAGCAGATGGAGGGTCGCATATAGTGCTCAATCGTCAATCTACAGTTCTAGGGCTTGGGGGATATTGGGAGGGCGGGCGTAGCTGCGTGCTTTGTAACTGCCACCCCCCCCCCCCCTCTGCGGGGAAAATGACGGGTCACATATAAAACGGGACACGTCACATATAAATCGGTACTTCCACATATATTCTGGAACTTGCGCATATAAGCGGCACTTCCACATATAAATCGGTACTTGCACATATAATTTGGTGCTTGCACATATGTTTGGGTACTAGCGCATATTAATGCTTTTGTGCGCGTAAACGCGTTCATAATGGGCAGCGGCCGTTAAAATGAACCGATTGCACTCTTTTTGGGCATTGTCAAACTGTAAATTGCATTAGATTACATGTGTGAAGCAATGGCCGTCTCGCGTTTCGTTACATTTCTTTCGGACACAGAATATTCCTTCCAAATCAGGCTATGCTTAGGCTCGCCCTGCGCCCACCATGCACAAGAGTCAGTCGACGTCGCAGTCTGGCGGGTCGAAGCTTAGGCTTAACGCGACCGGTGACCGACTTCAGGGCGCGCGGAGCGCGCCCTGAAGTTGGTGGTCGCGCTAAGCCTCAGCTGAGACCCGCCAGGCGCGACGTCGACCGAGTTTTAGTGCAAACTTTTGGTGGGATGCACACTCCTCCATATGCTTTACCTCCTGCTTAGGCCGGCTGTGCCTCTTGCCAGCTAGCGCTTGCGACAACCTTCACTTTGAAGACGGATTTTGTCTGGTCACCAGACACACACAAGCGCTCGCTTGCTGACACAAACACTCTAGTTCGTGTGTGCCAGTCGATTCTCTGTAAGCAGGGGAATAGACACGCCGAGCGGCCGATTATATGTGAAAGTCACGATTTATATGCGATAATACCGATTTATATGCGATTGTGCCGATTTATATGTGATTGTGCCGAATTATATGCGGAACTGCTGGGTATTTGTGATAGTGCCGATTTATATGTGACAGTCCCGTTTTATATGTGCCAACACCCGAATTATATGTGATGAGTGCCGTCTTAAATGTGATCCATCCCGCCACCCCCCCCCCCCCCCCCTCTGCATCTTCCTCTCCCCAATATCACCCGTGGTTGCTCCTTTTGCAGTCCCAAGTCCGCTCCGAGTACTACGCGGAGGTGTTCCAACTGGAGGGTAACAAGGAGCTCCATCGGCAGAAGGCGGAGGAGAAGGCGCAGATCATCGAGCGCTTCTTCGGCAGAGCCGTCGTCAAGCAGAAGGCTGAAGTGGCCCCTGACACTGCGCAGCGACAGGAGAAGCAGCCGCCGACAGAGCAGAATGATAGCGACGCGCCGGCGCCGCCCCTCGTGTTGGTGCCTTGAGTCTGTTCTTCGGAGGATTGCTTTCTGTTGATGGTAACGACACAACAACAACTTGTGGCTAAGATTTGGCACTTGCTGCCACCTCGTACGCGCGTTGGATTTGACTTCTCCCTTGATTCGCGCCCTGTTTGTAGTTTCGGAGCGCCGGCCGAACCTCCGACCGTGCTGAGTTTCGCGGAGTCGGCTTCGACTTCCAAGATGACCATGGGATCCCTACTCAAGGCGCTGGTACGGTAGATGCCGTGTTGATGCGCCAATTCTTGTCGTGAAACGAGCTGTTACCCCCAAACCATAGTTGTGTACGTCGGGAAAAGGAGCCCCCTCCCCTCTAACTACCGTCTGACGGTTGTTTCAGTCGGCGGCCGAGATACGAACGGAGGCTGACGCAGAGGTGGCGCTTGAACTGGCCGACTCCTTGACGAGAGCCGTGGCCCGCTTCCGGAGACTGCCCAGAGACGCTTCTACGGTTGGAGTCTCGCCCATTTTGTGTTCTCTCAATACCTATCTTTCCACTCGGCTGTTGCGGGAACTCCTTGCAGCCGCCAACCGCAATTGCTGCTGCTGCGAAGGGAGACGACGGTCTGGAGGCCATCCGCAACGCGACTGAAATGCTACTGGAGGCTGCCAAGGTATAGTCGCCGATTGATTCTACTTTTGGCATGGCAAGAGGGAAGTGAAGTTCAACGCACTTCAGAGGCGCCGACAAGTGGCCGACCGACCTTCTTCCAAGCAAGGCACAGTTCCAGAGACGCTGGAACGAGTTGTGCAGACGAAGACGACGCCTTCCTCCATCGAGGCCGAACGGCCCGCCTCCCTGCCAGTGGAGGTGACGCTTTGATTCCGCCTTATGTCATTCAGTTGAGAAAAGGCGTACGATGGTTGTTCAGGAAAGGCACTCGGACAATGGGCGTAGTTCGGTCGCGGCAGCGCCGCCGCCGTCGGGAGCTCCATCGCAACATCACGCGGAAGAAGCGGTCGCCTCCGATCCTGGAGACGTTGACGGCGACGCATACGAGGAAGAGGAGGAGATGGAGCAGCAAGAAGAGCGCTCCTCCAGTCCTCTGGGCGCGGCGCTTCGGGCCGTCGAGGAGGCGAGCAGTCGGCGCTCGCGCATCAGCCACCTGCTACAGAGCGCTCAGCGACTCTCGGCTCCACTGGCAGATTCTACGGAAGCGCCAACGGCGGCGGCTGCGCCACCTGGTCAAGCCTTCCAGCGGCCTCCACTCGAGAAGTCGGGGCCTCCAACCAGTGGGGGAAGGTGGCTGCCGCCCCAGACGTCTCAGAATGTGACGCAGCAGCTGAAACAACAGCGGCCTTCGCTTCCACTCGACGGGCCTCCGTCCTTTCATCCACCAGAGTACGTACGACCCTTGGAGAGAATGGATCGTCCTTTGGTCGATCGGCTACCCGGCTACAGTCCCATGGCCAATTCACCGCCGCCGGTTGATCGTGGAATGGAACCGCCGCGACAGATTCTGCCTACTGGTGGCGCCTTGAATAGCCAAGGAAACAATCCATTGACCGGAGTAGATCCGTTGCGACGAATCGTGCCACCCGGCGCCAGACCTGGCAACCCAGACAATAATATGGTGCCTTTGGCCGGTCCTGGGATGGAATCTCCGCAGAATGCTATACTTCCACCCAACGCCGCCCAAAGTAGCTTCCTGGAAATCAATGGGCCCGAACGGCCGGGACTACACTCCACACAGCCTGAGTTCCCGGGCAGTTCAATGGTTCGACCCCCGATAGAAACGTCGCGACACATTCTGCCCCCTAGAACAGACTTGCCTTATCCGAGGAACCCACCGCGCCTGGCCCATACGGGGATAGAACAGCCGCGGCCGACTCTAATGTCTGGAGTCTACAAATCGCATATTCCTGACAACGCGCTGCCCTCCAGTGGGCCTGTGGGTTTGGAAGCGCCGCCGCGTCACATTCTGCGGCGCGACGCCGGCGCTACCCCAGCAGACCCATTACCGCCCGTTGGACATGAGACGATGGAGGAACTGGCGCGACGCGTCCTGCCGCCCGGTATGAGCCTGGCCTACCCTGTCGGCCCTCAACCGCTGCGTCCTGGCGTGGACCCGGCGCGACACATTCTGCCGCCGGACGCCAACCTGCGCAGCATTGGCGGGCCGCTTCCTTCTATGGCTTCTGTAGCAATGCCTCCTCAACCGATGCAACAGCCGCAACAGAGCTTCTTTCCCAGCAGCGCGAACTACATGCCGATGTCAAACCCTTCGTCATCGCTTCCGCCGGTGCAGCCTGGAAGCTTCATTGCGCCCACTTCTAGAGGCCAGGCTGACCAAATGGGATCCATGTTGGCGAACCGTTTTCCCCAGCCACCCGCCGACGACGCTCTAGCGAAGAAGAAACTAGGAGCGCACTACCTTTGAGTCGTGATAGCGTGACCTGTGAGTGTTGCAATACAAAGCACTGCAGAGTTATGACGCCATTGGTTTATTGTCTTGTATCTTGTCAGTACTGACATATGGCTTTATGTTCGTATGAGCGTCGACCGTGTTGCGTGTATCGCGTAAGATGGGTGACGTGCCATTTCGGTGTGCTGCGGCCGTTGGCGAACGAGTGAAGGTTACATTATTGTCGCCGCAGTACGACTTGCCTTGTCATCTCACTCAGTTACCGTTGGTTTGAGCTGGTTATGAACTACCCATTAGGGTGAGCCGAGGCATTTCAAAGGACACTCGATCAGTTCCGCCTACATCCTGTCATCCGGATAGTTCTCTTCGCCCTATATTTCCTCTGAACAATGGCGTCGTCTAGCGGGGCAGCGTTGCGCACTGCCAAGGAACCACAGCCGGCGACGGAGGAGCAGAGCATCAAGCGCTACTACCAGACGAAGATCGACGAGGCCGAGGTGGCGACCGAAGTTTTTGCGTCGCTACCGCGGAGCATTTGAATGAGCTTCCCAAATCGAAACTCTATTGTTTGTCCCTTCCAGCACGAGGTGAACGAGCGGGGCCAGAACCTGCGTCGTCTGCAGGCGCAGCGCAACGAGCTGAACTCGAAGGTGCGTGCCCTGAAGGAGGAGCTGCAGCAGCTGCACGAGCAGGGCTCCTGCGTGGGGGAGGTGGCCAAGGCCATGGACAAGAAGAAGGTCTTGGTCAAGGTACGCGCATGGTACTTTGGTACTACTCTGGTGGGGCAGCACTGACAAAGCTGTGCTTCCTTGATGGCTACTGTAAATCTGAACAGTTCGGATGGAGAAATGTTTGGACAAGCGCATCCTTCTAAGGACATGACCAGATTCGGACAAAGGCCTTCTCAGAGCTCGCAAATTACTGCATTGTGTGTAAAATCGGACTTGAATTCGGACAGAGTGGTTCGGTCAGAATTTATTTTGACGTCCTAACTCTTCCTGATTTATGGTATCCCTTGAGCCGTGACCCCTGAGTGACTACGGCGCTCACTTAGGCTTATTTCACTGTGCATTAGAGAGTCTATTCGCAGGTCCACCCCGAGGGCAAGTACGTGGTGGATCTGGACAAGGGCATTGAGGCGACGCAGGTCAACGCCGGATGCCGCGTCGCCCTGCGCGCCGACAGCTACGCCCTTCACAAGGTCCTTCCCAACAAGGTGAGTGGAGTGGCGGCTTCGTTGAGCACTGCCCCCCCCCCCCACCCCCCAGCCGTAGCCGAGGTTCGAACTATCCCCCCTCCCCCAACGGGAGATTTGCCATAACTTTCACGTGTGGCGCTCGTTTTGAACGTTTTTGATACAATTTGCAATTTTGCATCAAAATTGAGCGAAAACAGGTGCTATTTGGTACCTTTTAGGCAATTTCGACCGTTTTTGGGAACCTTCGAGAACTCGATTGCAGTATTTGTAAAGCCCTCCCCCTACTACCCTGCCTAACTCCCCACGACCAATCGTGCCTATGGAAGCTAGTGGTTTCTCGTACCGTATCTTTTGTGCTCAGGTGGACCCCCTGGTGAGTCTGATGATGGTGGAGAAGGTGCCCGATTCGACCTACGAGATGATAGGGGGTCTGGACAAGCAGATCAAGGAGATCAAAGAGGTCATCGAGCTACCGGTCAAGCACCCCGAGCTCTTCGAGGCCCTGGGAATCGCCCAACCGAAGGTACGGTAACAGTTTGGATGTGATTTTGCCACCACCAGGAAGTAAGGGAGCCTGTACTTGCACGAAATGTACATACATTCGTTTCTGTTTTCTGACGAAGCGAGGATTGGCAAGTGGGAGGGGCATAGAAATTAAATTCGAGGGCAACAGTTGTTAGTCGTTTATTGGTGTCAAGGTGGGCAATTAGCGTTGATATAGTGGAATTTTGCAATTTTCCCACTCTACGACAATTTTCACTATCTTCAGCGTCGCAGGTCCAAATTGTCACAGTTTGCAGCGTTACAGGCTAAAACATTTCCACTGCCCGACATTTGGGAGGGGGGGGGGTGGGCACTTTGTCATTCACCCCCCGCCCCCTGACTACTTCACAACCTACACATCAGCTGTTCTCACAGGGCGTGCTGCTGTACGGTCCTCCGGGTACGGGCAAGACGCTGCTGGCCCGGGCCGTGGCCCACCACACCGAGTGCACCTTCATTCGCGTCAGCGGCTCCGAACTCGTCCAGAAGTTCATAGGCGAGGGGGCGCGCATGGTCAGAGAGCTCTTCGTCATGGCCAGGTGGGAAGGGAGGAGAGAGTGGCACTGAATGCGCTTCAATGGAGAAGGATGGCGCCGCTCTGTTCAGGGAGCACGCGCCCTCGATCATCTTCATGGACGAGGTCGACTCCATCGGCTCCTCGCGCGTCGAAGGCAGCTCCGGAGGTTGGCAGTGCCAGCTATTATACATTGGGGAGGAAAGACCCCCCCCCCCCGTCCTCTCCCCCCCCCCCCCCCCCCCCCCCACTCGTCCTCCCTTGCTTTCCTCCAGCCCTCCCTCACACACCAGTTGTGTCGTTGGAACGAGCACCATAGCCGAATGCAGCCGCTATTCGCGCCCATCGCCCTTCCAGAGAAATCTTTCATTTGCACCGAGAACTAGGTATACGGTATCTCTGACCGCTGTTTCAGGCGACAGCGAGGTGCAGCGCACGATGCTGGAGCTGCTGAACCAGCTGGACGGCTTCGAGGCGACCAAGAACATCAAGGTCATCATGGCCACCAACAGAATCGACATACTCGACCCGGCGCTTCTGCGACCCGGACGCATCGACCGCAAGATCGAGTTCCCGGCGCCCGACGAGAAGGTAGTAGCGTTGCGTTTGCAAGTAGAACGAAGCGTCGTATTGGAGTGAGCCGGAGATCATGCATACAATGTGTACTGTGAAGTTGAGACTGGGCGAATGCCACTGTTGGATCCGGGATTTAGGAATGGGGGGTGGGGGCGGATCTTTTTAGGCCGCAGGGGGACAAACATACCACAAAATTGCATTAAGATTCCCCCCCCCCGCCTTGGATCCGCTACTGGCAGATGTGTGGTTCGATTCGAACGGAATCTTACATAGACCTTGGTGTGGTCGCACAATTAAAATGAATTACCTACTATGGAAAAGTTGTAGGCGCGCCTGGACATCCTGAAGATCCACTCGCGCAAGATGAACCTGACGCGCGGCATCAACATGCGGAAGATCGCCGAGGGGATTCCAGGCGCCTCGGGCGCTGAGGCCAAGGTAGCGCTTCTGCTTTACGCTTTCTCTCTCTCTATCGTATCGGTAGAAGCCAGTCGTCTACCACCACCCATTCAGGCGGTGTGCACCGAAGCGGGGATGTTCGCGCTGCGCGAGAGGCGCATCCACGTGACGCAGGAGGACTTCGAGATGGCAGTGGGCAAGGTGCGTCATTCTGGCGTCCTATACTGTTCATCATTTGAGTTGCTACACACGCTCGTCGCGCTTCCCTTCAGGTGATGCAGAGGGACTCGGAGAAGAACATGTCTCTGAAGAAACTCTTCAAGTGACCGACTACTGTTCTTTTCCTTGTCGTTTCGGTTGCTTTCTCTGTTCAAGTCCGTATTTTGGGCTTTGGTTCGCTCGTTCGCCTCGCATTCATTCGTGATGTTCCGTGTCTCCTCATGCCAGCGAAAGAAGCGAAAGGCGCTGTTTCTCCTCCACCTTTGAGAGAGATACGTATACTTGTGTACAAGAGCAAGCGGTCGGCGAACGATTTGCGACGCGCGCGCGTTACCAACAACGGATCATTATTTGTACATGTACCAGGTCTGAGCGACCGATTGAGACTAGCTCAGCGAAGAAGAAGCGGAAGTCTGTGCTTGTTGCGCGGCGTGGCGCCCTCTCGTCTTGACGGCATGAATGAAGTAGGTGAGGACGTCGCGCTCGTTGACAGCAATGGTCTTGAGGTGCTGCCAGACGGCCTCGGCCAGCTGCTGCTTGTTCGAGGCGTTCTTCGTCTGCATCTTGAAGTACTTCTTGTAGCGGCGCAGGGAGGAGGCCGGCAGCCCGGCCAGCTTCGACAACTGCAAATTGGAGACGGGTTCGAGAGAATAGGACACGAATGAGAACGAGGTTTGGGAAGGGGAAACTGTACGGTTTCCGCACCCGCCCTGTAGCACTTTGCCACGCTATTAGGGTGTATAACATCAGACAGTAGCTGTAAACAAAGGGCCTGTTGTTGTATTTCTGTAGGCGAAAGCTTGCCAATCCTGATTGTCGCAGGCATGAATTTTGCATTTGTGGGTCTCTACTTCAAAACGAGGGCTCGCCCCGGCCAGTGCTAAGGTCCCGGGGCTCGTGAGGGGATGTTTCCCCTCCCACCCCCCCCCCCCCCCACCCCCGCCAAATTCATCCAAAACTGTACCTCATCATACTATACAAAGCAACAACAAACATTCGAACCATAGCGGCTTCCGTAGTCTTGTCCACCGATCTAGACCCGCCTTTCCTGCCATCGCCGCTACCGACGCCGGCGGCCAAGTAGTTGCTGGCGGCCGAAGTGGACGCCGCCGTCGCGGGAGGGCAGGAGGGCGGCACGGGCACCAGAAAGGACTTCTTGGGTCGGGACGCCTTGTTGCCGGGCGACAGCAGCTTGCGGTGCGCCGAGCAGATGTTCGAGTGCGTCGCCTGCAGAGTGGAAGAAGCCTTACTACGATAGAGAGTGAGCAACTTCCTTTTGCGCCCACCGCCGGGTCGAGGTCGATGGAGAGCAGCTTCTCCTTGATCGTCTTATCCAGTCTCTTGGAGAAGTGGTGCGAGGAGGCTCGCCGCGTGCACCTGACGCCGTTCTCCAGCAGACAGCAGAGCGACGACGACGCCTGCTGCTGCTGAGGCTGCTGCGCAGGCACCAGAGAAGGCTCGACGGCCGGATAGGACGCTCCAATCGACGAAGACGCCGATTTCATGGCGGCGGAAGGCGGCAACGCGGCCGAGTAGTTGTGAATCGATGACGGGTGCAAGCTCTCGTGGGCCGGTCCAGGCAGAGGTGTCGCCACAGGCTGGAAGGGACCCATTCCCGGCGAGCCACGGCTCATCTTTGCAGCAACTTCTTTTCTTCACTCAAACCCCGAGTTGACCGCTCGCTTGCACATCGACGGTTGGCGCACTTTGAAATTCTTGCGCAGTCGCTGTCTCCGCCGACGGTCGCTACCAATTGCCATTCGGCGCCCCGAGGCCTTCCCATCACCAAAGCGCAAATCCAGACCGAGTTGCTTCGATTGGTGTCAGATGCGAGAAAGAGCGACAGCGACTTAGCAGCTCCGCTGATGCACCAGGGGCGAATAATTTCAACCTCTGACGGTCTTTCTGGATTGTGGTAGTTCAAAGCAGTCTGCAAGTTACATCGGTGAAGTGTCATTTCATTAGCATACAGAAGCATAGAACCGATGCGTCGAGCGTTGTTTGCCCATCCAAGTTCTCCATCAGACCCCACTTTTTCTCGTGCTCGCCGAAAACATACGATACGCTCCACTTACGAAACCGACAGAACAAAGCCCAACCATCCCAGAGCCATGGAAAACGACGCAAAAGCACAGATATGCCGAACGAAAGCAATGAAGATAATCATAGGGTGGCTCTCGCCTGCCTACCAACTACTATCTGTCTAGGTAACTACTCTACACTTTGCGAATCGGCACTCGTAGCACATATCCGTTAGACACAGCCGGGTTGACCAACAGGGTCGACAGTCTGCATAGGGGAACCACGGGAAAGGGCGGACGGGCACCCGCCAATAAACACGAAACAAGACAAACGGGACAAGCGAATGAACAGTCATGGGGGCCTCAGAAACAAACGCCGCAAAGAAGCACTCTCTCTCTCTCTCTTTACTTGGCGGGCTTCTGGAGCGGGGAAGGGGCGAAGAAACGGCGACTGGTCGTGGACATGGAGTGCCTGCGCCTGCGCGGCTGCTGCATTCTGCCGGAAGGGACGGCCGCGGCCAAGACAGCTGAACATCGATTACAGTACCCCAAATGTCGACGCAAGCCTTCAGCGCTACGGTTCCAATACCGCCTGTATCGGAGTCGTCTTTGTCGGCCAGGCACTCGACCACGCCGAAGCCACAGTGCGCCGAGGGAGAAGTCTCTTCTAACTTCCTGTCAAAGGGAAAGGAGATGCCGAAAGGCGCCGAAGCGCCACTCTCCCGTTCCACCAACTTCGTCGTCGCTTCTCTCTGATCCTGTTGAAGCGCCCGCCCGATGATACTGAGAGCACTGTGGAAACATGCAGAGAGGCAGCCCTACCTCCACTGCAACACATGGCAGAGGAGGAAGCTGCCAAGCTGCTACTCCGCCTCCAAAATCTCCCTCAGAACAACCATCTGAGAACACTGGCCGACTCAGTCACACGACCACGATTGCGCGCAACTGGCAACGCTCACCGCACAGACTGGCTAGGCACGGCTAGGTCGGTTCTGACGCTGCTGCCGCAAAACGTCAACCCACGAGAGGCTCTGCTGCGTAGACGCGAAGATAAGGCGCTCGAGTACTACAGGGCCAACACCGACATCGGACACTCCACTCACCGACGAGCGACAGGGGGCAGTCTCATGGCGCATGACACGACGCGCAGTCGAGCAGAAGAGACAATGCTCAGCATGCTACGACTGAACCGAGCCCCCTTCCTCCAGCAAACCAAATGCAGATGGAAACGGGCAGACACGCCAACGTGCCCACACTGCAGCAACGGAGATGAAGACACAGAGCACTACCTGATCACGTGCCCAGCTTGGCTAGTGGAGAGGCGAGCCTGCCTAGGCGGTGCTCCCACGATTGGGTGCTTGCAGGACTCCCCGCAGTCCGTCCTACAGTTTGTGCGTCGTACCGGCCTCTGGGCCCCTCGATCCTAGAAGAGGCCAGCAACAACAACAACAACAACAACATGATACTGAGACAAATGAGATTCCAACTCAGTTAATCGAAGACCAACAGTGGTCGCAGCGGCGCCGTAGTCGTCGCAGGGCAGGTGGTCAAAGCGGCGACGGCCGGAGCCTTCCTTCGCGCGGACGGTCTTGGGAGCGGCTGTTACCCACTGGGGCGAAGCAGCTTCCGTGGAACCGAGCGAGCGCTCCGGGCGCCACAAGCCGAACGGGGGCCGGGTAGAGGAAGATGAGGAGGAAGAGCTTGAGGCGCCTATGTCCTTTCCCTCCCAGCGACGCAGCATGGCCAAAGCGCCCTCTCCGAAGTGGAACAGCGCCATCAGGTTGCAACTGAGAAGGTGGATGGATAATGGGCATAGGTTCCTTTGGGGGGGTGTTGGGGGGGGGTATACCCTCCCCCCACCCCGGACCGATCCCGACGATGTTCAGGACGACCCTCCCCCCGACCTCCGATCCCCCACCGACCCCCCCCCCCCCCCCAGTGACCCCAAATTTGCGAAAAAATTTCGCCTGCGGCGCTATTTTGTTGTTTTCATAAGCATATGGGCCATTTTCTAGCTAGGATATGGCCTTTATACGTATGTTTGTAGTGTTTTATGAGTAGAATAGACGTTTTCCTGCACTTTTTGAAGCAAATAAATGCAAAAATTCGTGCAATAGGAGACCCCCCTACCCTTTTTGGATGGCCATCCTGAAACTGAATCAGGATCAGGACGACCCACCCCCCTTCAACCCTAAATTGACCCCCCCCGGACCAAATCTGGTAGGAACCTATGATAATGGGCCGCGGTCGGCGTCCCTAGGAGAATACGGTAGTTTCATACCATGTGCGAAACATCTTGGCCTGGGCGCAGTGGAAGATCTCGTTCTCGGCGTGATACTGGCAGCTGGGAAACGAATGTGCGACGGTCTCACTTCGCCAAAAACCTAACCGCAATTGAACCGAAGCCGTCACTAGCGCCCACCGAATCTCGCTTTGAAAGTCAAAGGCGGAGCGCTTGAGGAACTGAGCCACGTCGACGCCTTCGTAGTCGAAGCGGCGCAGATACATGGCTCCGGCGAGCTCTTCCGCTGTGATCAGTTCACCGTAGTACCGTCAAGTGGGGTGAGAATGACGGATTTTTTGAAAATGTTGTTGTATCTCGAACCTTACACTACCTACATGCAGGAAATCTGGTAGATACATCAGTCAGATATTGTATTAGTGAACTGCAATAGATTGTGGAGAAATTCTTATCAGAACGCCCGTTATCTTTAAAATATCTCCCGTCATTGCCGCCCCATCTACCGGGGTGGCTATGACGGATGCAAAATGCATGCTGAACGAGGGGGGCGACTATGACGGCTGCGCGCGCTAGTTTCCTGCTCTGTCCTCCAGTCGGCGCTAGTGCAGTATAACAATCAATAATGCAAATAACGTGCGCCCGTGGCGTGTGCGCCGAGATACCTATCCACGATGGGGGGGGGGGGGGGGTGCTGTTTCCTTCTCTCTATGCAATGCAACGGGCTGTCAGTTCTTGACGAAAGGCCACCAGATTTCTTCTGTTCCACACGAAGGCAAACGCTTGAAGTCAAGCACGCAACATGATCTGTTGTTAAAACATAGCAAAACTGCACATACGTACAGCAACACAGTAGACACTAGACAGAGGGCAGAGACAATGGAAAGCGTACATGGCATGGCCAGTACAAAACAAACTTAGGATACCATCAACACCTGCTTCATCTAGAAGTGCACAGGGTCAGCTATCTCCGAGAATTTCTCTACAATACCAGCAATAGTTTGCTGTGGAATACCCAACAGCCGACTACATATCTGTTTTGGTGGCTCTGTCAGCCGGCCAATGATGTGATCTTTGGCCACCCAGCAGACGTCTCTCCTGGGAGGCCATTTGAAGTGTTGGGCACCCTGCTTGCCAGTCCTCTCCATGAAGTTGATGAAGAGCTCTTCCAGTTCGTAGTTTACCTCAACGACCTGACCTAGGTACCAGTCAGGGTCGCAGTCTTCATTGTAGACTGCGGCTACTGTCTGGCCCACAATGTCTGGTGTCAGCTGGTGAACCTCTGCCAGGGTCGAGCCGGTCATGAGGCCCTGGAAACGCTTGTTTCTTTGCTGTGTATGTTTTGTACAAACCAGGTGCGGCTGCAATATGTACGTACGTACGTACATATACAGGTGAACAGTCTTCTACATAGGTCTGTGTTACCAAGCCAAACTTGCCTGCTCGTCATCCATTGGGCAGAGAACATTCGTGAGCACAGCCAAATCACCACCCTCTTCTTCCCTCGCCTGGGTAGTCTGTCCAGTAGAAGGGTGCTTACGTAACACCTTGACTGGTTCGAGCGGTCGAAGGAAGCCAAAGCCGTCGTCCTCCTAGTAGTGAAGAGAATGTGACGTGAGCAGTTGAACAACCTTTACTTCTTGGTTATACGTGCCTCAATAGGAGACAATGGAAAGCTTGTGTTTGGCGCTCGCTCGGAGAGTGGGGTTGATGCAGTCGCCTTCTCCTTGTTGGCCGCTGCGCCTTGTGAAAGATCCTGGAAGCGGGAAAACGGCATAAATGGTACCTAGATTCTTAATATAACTTGTAGTTATATACCCTGTTTTCTGGGATTGGAATGCTGTTTTCGTTCTCGGGTCCTATGGAGTCAGGATCGTACTCCACCTCAGCAAACTCTTGGCCAGCCTGGAGTAATTCCGCAAGTGAGTATTAGAAGTGCGCATGCTCTCGGCGCTGTATACCTACATGCCTGCTGACGCCTGACATACCTCACGGTTTTCCTTGTCAGCTTCAGTAGCTTCTTGTCTGGAGTGTGGCGGCCGGCTACCCTCCGGGATGAAATCAGCAACTCCAACACTTTTCCCTGGCTCGACAGCCACTCGAGTCCGCTTGCGAAGAGGTTCCACGTTTGGCTTGCGATGTAGAGGGGCTAACATCTGAGCCACCATACTCTCCATGTGCTTTGAGACATCTGATTGAGAGGCTGCGCTGTTGGCCTTCAGAAACTCGTCTGTTCCAACAATGTGGCGCATAACCTGAGAAAACGACAGCAGCGCGCTTTCTTTTGACCAACCTATATGTACACAATTAGGTACTGCATTCGTACCTCGCTTGGGTCAAAGGGGGCCAGACCTGTGGCCCGAAAACCGGCCTTCAAATTCTTCTCGATATTCTTGCCGTATTGCAGAAGCATTTGCTTTAGGAGCAGCGGGAAGTCTTGTTTGGGCACACTCTGTCGGCCTCTGAAAGTTTTAACACACCAACGATATCTAAAGTGAATGTTCAGTAATTCTATGTCAACAGTACCCGAAGTTCTTCTTCCTCCAATCCTGCAGACTATTTGACCAATGCTGTTTCAGAGGGCGAAAGAATGCCACATCAAGTGGCTGGCATCTATGAGTCGAATTTGCCGGCAGGTAACAAAAGTGAATGTTATGCTGTCGGGCCAGATCAAATAGCTCTAATGAGAAGTGGCTCGACAGGTTGTCACCAATAAGCACCTTCGGCCCTGCATGTAGCAAGCGAATTCGCGCGAGCCTTCCAGGTTACTGTAGTTGAAGACTAAAATGCAAACCTTCTAGCCTTTTGGCGTGTGGAAGGATGATCTGCTTGAACCAATCGACGAAACATGTGGTGTCAAACCAGCCACTGTAGGTTCGGTTGAAACGGCACCCATCCTTGCAACAAGGATTCTGACATAAGGGATACCCTTTGGGACCATTTTCCGTCCAAGTGGTGTAGAGGTGATCCCCCTTGTAAACCACGTATGGGGGGAGCAAGGTGCCGTCGGCTGACCCCGCGAACATAACAGAAGTTGACGCTTTTGAGCCGGCGGCTACCACGTTGCAGTACTTGACGCCACGTCTCGCCAAAACTGCCTATCGCTCTGGGTTTTCCGACATCGCTGTCTCGTCATAATTAATGACGTTACTAGCCGGCACGTCCTTCAGTGCCCTCTCCAAATTCTTGAAGTAGAGCTTCACTGTGGCAGGATCCAGCTGAAGTTTGATTATACTGACTCGCACTACATACGTGATACCCTACGGGATACTGTGTCTGTCCGTAAGAGCTCAGTCCTCTTTCTACTCTCATCTTCAGTGGAAATTGTGGGCGAAGGAGGGGGCGTCTTACGGAAAACCCCATACGTGTTGTACGTACATACATAACATACAGTACAACGCGCGTTGCTCCCAAGGTACAGTAGACGCAAACTTACTAACCTCAGCTCGTTTCCTGCTCATCGGGGTTGCCATTCGCTTTGAAATTTGCTTCTGGTGGCGCTTCCGAAAACTGTAATACCAGTCCATGCCGGGAAAATTGTTCTGGAAAATGGTGTACTAATGAACGCTGTGCAGATGGTATCAATACTCTGGTCGGCACACTATGCCATGAAACGATCTAATGTAGTACCTTGAATTTTGTTATCTGGACTCCCTTACTGTCCAGGTAGAGCTTGACCGCTACTCTGAGATCCATTGGAGTTCGCGGGTGGTTCCAGTCAGACAGCTGGCACACAAACTCCACCAAGTATTCTTCTTCCAGTTTGGAGAAGATAGGCTGGCCGCCAGGGGGTTTGACGTCTTTGCCCTCCCACCGTTTCTTCAAAGTTTCCCGAGACATTTTGAATTTCTCGGCTGCTTGTGTCAGGCTCATTCCTTTCTTCATTGCACTGACGGCGCTAGCAATATCTCCTTTTAGGTAGGATCTCGCGCCTGGCTTTGGTACGTACTTTCGAACCATTTCCGTCCGCTTTCAAAGGCAACTTCGCCGGCCGGCAGTTTGCGCTAGCGCCTTGGCATTAGACGGACTTGCCTCGGCACGCAATTGGTATTCTCACGTCGATACTGGTGCCGTTCTATCGTGGAGATAGAGGAGGACCGGGGCAACCATATCCCTCCCCACTCATCCATTTCTGCCTCCCCCCACCCCCCCCCCCCCCCCCCCGCCACCCCCCCCCCCCGCCCACACACACACATAGTGGACAATAGCCCCTTTCGCTAAATACGCCAGTGGGCAGGGGAAAGCGCAGCGAGAGGTGTTACGGAACACTGGATACTTCTCACTTGCGCGGCCTAGAAGGCAACCTAATGAAGTGACCAGCGGAGGCGCGCGCGCGCGGAGGCCCGAGAAGGAAGGGGGGCGTCTTTCCAGATTGTTTACGCGGCCGTCATTGTCGCCCCAAAACTGTGTCAAACTGCACAAAAATTGAAATTGCTGTGGACTGTAAAGTTTTGACTTTATCCAGATTTTGCTGACAGTTACTCTGATGTCCTGCGCGCATTCAATCAAAAGATCAGCTGCCAGTGTGGCATCTGTCATGAGCAACAACGAAGTTTGCGCGACCTATTATTCTACATTTCGTTCAGTTTTCAGCCCATAACTTGAGCCATGGGTCAGACATGGGACTAAAGTTTTGTCAGTGATTAGTACTAGCAGGGAGACATACCCATACTCAAAATTATGCTCGTCTGAACTTCTAGTCAAGACCTATACCTCCGCTAAACATTTTATTTTCCTCGTCATAGTCGCCCCACGTGCGTCATTCTCACCCCACTTGACGGTACGCTTCCATTCCTGTGGTAAAGGGCAACAGCTAGGGAACATTGAGACAAATATAAGCAATACCCGCCGCCTACCGGCTAGTGAGAAGATCTCGTCGAGCGCCCGCTTCGTCTGCAGCTTCTCGGCCGAGCGACAGACGAGCACTTTCATATCCGTGAAGCGGCCTAACTCGCTGATTCTGTGCGCCATCGAAACAAAATCGTCTGAGAAGCCGCCGTAGTTGAACAGGCCATGCGTCTGCTCGCTCTGAGCCTTCGCCATGGCGCGGTAACCCGTGGGCAGCCCTGCAAGAGCGCACAATAAACCAGGCAAGTCGTCCGGGGGACGCAGTATACTCCACAAATTTGAACTCCTACGCACGGTGACTCATCTGCTGTTGTGGCCCCCTGACACTCCCAATCGGAAAACTAATGCCGAATTCGTGATCTACATCCCAGAATACCCCAGAATCGACATACAACACCCCTAACTTCCCATGGACTCGCAGAACCAAAATTCTGCACTTAGGGTACGGTAGCATGCAAATTCGTCACATCTATGTTCAAACATTATCTAAACGATAAACGAATGCCAAATTCGTAATCAGCGACCCCCAAAACCCCGAGATCGAGCATAATATTGCCAAAGTCGACCCGACGCCCAAAGTTCAAACCGACGCGGCAGGGATACTGTAACCCCGAAAATTTTTCGAAAATAGTTTTCTGGGCCAGATTTAAGCGCAGAATCGTTTGAAACCACCTTTGGAACGAGTCGGCAACGCATTCGAGAGCTACAGACGCCGAAACGCGAAAATTGCAATTTTTGACCCCGGAGTCAAAAAAGTTGCGGGAAAATAACTTTTTTGTGTTTCGCCCGATTTTCTCCGTTCATAGCTCATTCTATAGAGGACATCTGGGAAGGAGCAACAAAAGTGGTCTCGCGGCTCTAGCTGCTACCTAGCCCGCACAGCAGCCCGTCAAAGTCGACCCGGGGCCAAAAATCGCGAATTTTTCAAATTTGGCGCCAAAATGGGTCCCGCAGCGATCCAATTCTTTTTTTGCCGACTCGGCACTATCGAGGGCTACAACATATCAAAAGATAGTATATACCATTATATGCAACTTTTTCGAGTTCTACCTTGCCCAACCCAATTTTCAGTACTTTGAAAATGTAAATTTTTGAATTTCCCGCCAACGGGGTCCCGGAGCGTGACCCCATATGTCGTGCAGGTTGCCCACCCACTAGGCCTACCCAACGCAAAAGACCGTTTGGAAATCGGCCGCTTCACGCGCGAGCTACATCCGTTGCAATTTTCTGCGTTTCGCGCACAATCGCTATATACTCCACACTTTTTGGCACTCCTCCCCTCCAAAAGGGAGGAGTGCTATAGTGATGGTGCGGATTCTGTGTAAATTCAAACGCTCATAAGTCGGGCTAGAGTTGGCCGATCGGGGCGAATTTTGTTTTATTCGATAGGTCTCTCGAAGGCGCAGGGTGGATCGAGGGTCTCGACTTCAGCCCGGGACCCGATTTTTGGCAACTTGCCAAAAACCCGGTTTTTCGGCCTCCGACGAACTTTGGATGCTTAGAATAGTGTTCTGGCAGAGCGGAGCGAGACGACCTTTGGGCCAAATATGTAAAAGACATTGGGCTATCCGATGGTGGGGGAACCGTCGGGCTGGGTCCGGGCCTGCCCGGGCCGGGTACCAAAAACCGGGTTTTTCGACCCAAAAGTAGGGTTTGGTTTGCCACTCGTGATTTTTTTGTTTTTCAGGTGAACCGGAAGTTGCTTGCCCCACTTGAAGAACTTGGATAGATCTTTCCAGAATCGGTTTGTATAGTGGGCTTAGACATGGGATCGGCCGGGAAATTCACCCCAAAGTTGGGTCCCGGGTTTCCGGGTGAAACTTCTGGCCGGTGTAACTTTTGATAGGGTATTCGTGTCGAGATGGGCTAAAGACCAATCGATAGAGCTCGGCGAGCTCTACAGCATTGTAGTAGGTCGTTTCTCTCTAAATGACCAAATTTTTGGTGAAAAGTTTAAAAAACCGATTTTTGGTCGAAATTTCAAAGTTCTGCGTTTCTCATTTCTTGCTGTGTGAATCAATTACGCTGGTGTTTGGAGCGTTTCTTGCGCTTATGAATGTCTTTCCGGGAAACGAGAAAAGGTCGCAGTCGGAAATTGTTTTTTCGAGAAATTTCAATTTTTCCAACAAATTTTCGGTATTTCGGTGCGAAGTGGGGTCAGTTGAGATATTTCGGTGTCAATTCGACTTTCACGTGATAGAGCATCGAAGGATGCATAGTTTTTGTTCCAAACACTTTTTTCCTCCAACGCGTATTTTGGCGGGAAATTTGAATTCAAAATTTGGCTGCCGGATTTGTCCGGGGCAGCTACCGTGTAAGTACTCGATTCCGGCTTTTCGGTGATGCTGATCACGAATTTCGCGTTGTCTTTTCGTTTTGAGATGTGTGGGACCATTTTTGAAGAATTTGCTTGCCACCGTACGTGCCCTCAAGTGAAAAACCTGGTTGTGTCAGTTCAGCCGAAGCTAGGTGTGTTGTATGTCGAGTGTGGGGTATTGGAGGGTCACAATTCCGAATTTGCTATTAATTTTGCGATCAGAATGGCCACTAAGCCTCACTGACATGTCTCGTTGATCAACGGGCAGCATGATTCAACTCCCAAAATTCTTCTGAAAGAGGGGAGGAGTGCCTCGAGGGGCTCTGCCCCCGTCTACTAATCTTGTTATACTCCACAAAAAAGTGTGGAGTATATAGCGTTTGTGCGCGAAACGCAGTAATTTGGACCGGATGGGGTTCGCGCGTGCAGCGGCCGATTTGCAAACGGTCTTTTGCGTTGGGTAGGCCTAGTGGGTGGGCAGGGTGGACACCAAACGGGGTCACGCTCCGGGACCCCGTTGGCGGGAAATTCAAAAATTTAAATTTTCAAAGTACTGGAAAATGGGTTAAACAAGGTAGAACTCGAAAAAGTTGCATATAATGGCATATACTATCTTTTGATATGTTGTAGCACTCGATAGGGCCGAGGGTGGAAAAAAAGAATTGGATCGCTGCGGGACCCATTTTGGCGCCAAATTTGAAAAATTCGCGAATTTTGGCCCCGGGTCGACTTTGACGGGCTGCTGTGGGAGCTAGGTAGCAGCTAGAGCGGCGAGACCACTCTTGTTGCTCCTTCCCAGATGTCCTCTATCGAATGAGCCGTGAACGGAGAAAATCGGGCGAAACACAAAAAACTTTCTTACACTGCGACTTTTTCGACTCCGGGGTCGAAAATTGCGATTTTCGCATTTCGGCGTCTATAGCGCTCGAATGCGTTGCCGAATCGTTCCAAAAGTGGTTTCAAACGATTCTGCGCTTAAATCTGGCCCAGAAAAGTATTTTTGAAAAATTTGCAGAGCTACAGTATCCCTGCCGCGTCGGTTTGAATTTTGGGTGTCGGGTCGACTTTGCCAATATTATGCTCGATTTCGGGGTTTTCGGGGGCGCTGATTACGAATTTGGCATCCGTTCAGTGCTTAGATGATGTTTGAACCTACCTAAGACGAATTTGTATTCTACCGTACCCCAAGTGCAGACTTTCAGTTCCCGGAGTCCATAGGAAACTAGGGGTGTTGTATGTCGAGTCTGGGGTATTTTGGGATGTAGATCACGAATTCAGCATTGCTTTTGCGATTGGGAGTGTCAGAAGGCCACAACAGGAGAGGAGTCACCGTGCGTAAGAGTTCAAATTTGTGGAGTATACTGCGTCCCCCGGACGACTTGCCTGGTTGTGGAGTATAAAAATTGTTTCACTGACAAGCATGATCGAAGGCCGATGAACACTTCTCAGAAAGCAGTTTCGTTCGCGCGACAGAACGAACGCACTGGGCTCCGGGCAGCAGTGGAAGAGGCTCGCGAGGTCGACTCCTTCTCTCAGGCAGGCGGGCGCCACTGCCACTTCGCAAGGAATGCAGCGGCCGTCTTCCGTCTCCGCCATCCACTCCAGCGACACCAACGAGAAGCTTTCACTCCACATTTCTGAGTAAATTGGGAGACGTAAAACGGTCATCGTACAAAGCGAAACACTGCTGTTCTTGTCAGCTCAACAACACTATCTGCAAACTACCTACTAGCCTACCCTCTTCAGTCATGTTGTAGAAGTAAGCGATCAGCCTCTCTTTTACTCCCTTTCGGCTCATTGTGCAGGCGGCAGCAGTATGAGAAGCTAGAGTAAATCCTTTATGGGCGGAAATCATCCTTGTTCAAAATTCGTTCGTCTCAATGAAACGGCAAACTAACAAACTCTAGAATATGCCAAAGGAAGTTGTGTCAAAACAAATTCAAATCTTCCATTCACCGTACAAAACAATCTTCAATTTTCAAAGCAAAAGGAGCTGTTGTCATAAGCAGTTCACAGTCAAATTTACTGTACCTGGAAGTTCAAACACAGTACATACATAGCGACAACGAAGCATGTACGGTAGCGCTAAGTAGATACCTATGTACAAGGAGGTTCCGTTCGCTCAGTTGTGTCCGCATCACCCAGGGTCAGGGCAACACATCGCCGATTGCCGGCGTCGCAGACTAGAAGTCTTGAGCCGGTGAAGTCAATGCCCTGAATCCCCAGAAAGCCGTCTTCTGGTGGAAGACGAACGTTGGCTTCGTGTTGCCCTTCCATGCTGAACTGCGACAGGCGGCCGTTGCCCCAGTCGGCCACAAGCAGCTTTCCATTCGCCTTACAAATGCCTGTGGGACCATTGAATTGGCCCACTCCTCCGCCGTTGGCGCCGAAGGCCAGCTGGCACCGCCGAGGCCATCGAAGGTCGAACTTCTTGACGCAGTGGTTGTAGAAGTCGGTGACGTACAGGTCGACGCTGCGCCGAGACAGGACATGTTGAGGCCAGGCGAGCTGATGTGAGCCCTGCCCTGGCCCGTCGCCGCCGACCGTCGTCACCGGTTGGGCGTCCCCTTGAAGGAGGTCGAAGACTGAGACGGCGCTCCGGCGGTTCTCTACCACGGCAAGCCGCCGACCGGAGTCGAGTAGTGATGGCAACTTGAAAACCGGGTAAGTACTTACCCGGTTTTACCCAGTTTTTTTAAACCGGGTATACTTACTTCGTACTTACCCAGTTTAGGTTTGCGTACCCGGTTTTACTTTTACCCAGTTTTTCGCCGCGTTTACTTACCTGGTCTCAGGTCGAAAACCGGGTACCTGGTTTACTTACCCACTACCAAAACTTGGGTAAGAAACCGGGTAAACAGCTGTAATTTTGCAGCTTATGCTCAAGATACCATACCTGTTGAGTGTGCAAAGTAAAATTGCAACATTTCTTGTTGAATAAATTTTGCTTTGCACTCCTAAATTCATCAACTTAGAAAAAATTGACAGTATGTGAAGTTTTAGCGAAGACCACTCCAGTTCTTGATGAGAATCTGCATCACCAAACAATAAGCTCAATGTATGATTTAACAATGAAAATACCGTCATCATCTCCGTACATAGTGTGCCACTTAAGTGTCTTTGGAAGTTTTGTATTTGAGTAGTATCGACACTACTTCGTCTGCTTCAGTTTAAGTTAACGCAATAGCTGCTTAAACTTGTTTTGCTTCATTTCACGAACCACAAATTTGGCTTATAAATTTGCGCTGGCGAATGCGAAGTGTTGTATAACTTCAGGAAGAACATAGGTCTCAACACAACGCAGTAATTTTGGCTCTCTGATGTTCAGAAATCGAGATTTCTACTTGAGTTTACTTACCCGGTTTACCCGGTTTTATGTCCAAATACTTACCCGGTTTTCGAAAAACTGAGTATACTTACTTGTACTTACCCGGTTTTCAAATTTCAGATTTTACTTACTTTTACTTACCCGGTTTTAAAATCCTCAAAGTTGCCATCACTAGAGTCGAGAGTGGCGAGACCTTTTGGTCCCAGCAAACCATAGCCGCTCCTACCCTCCAGCAGCGTTGTATGACGGCCGTCGTCACAACCGACTTCGCAAACATATCCGCGCTCATAGTCCGTCCAAAGGCAGACAGGCCGGCCAGTCTCGCGACACAGTGTCGCCACTCCGCCGGGGCGGCCGTCGAGCTGCTCTTGGCCGCCTGCGGAGTTCTCAACGCTGAACCATTTCAGCGTCTTGTCGCCGCTGTCGGCTACGACGGTTCGCTGACCGATGGCGTCGAAAGAGACGTCTTGAGGATTGGAAAACTCGGTGCTTGAGAAAAGCATTTGAGGGACTCGAGTGAGTGTCAACGATTTCGATTCTGCCTGTTCACCGTTATGCAGGTCATCAATAGTTAGACTGCCAGATGCTTCCTCATCAGTTTGTAGACTGGCCCTTGTAGGCCTGCGGGCTACGTCGCCATTGCTGACAGCAGTGGAAGCCACAGTCTGTAGAGCGACAGGACGCTCTACCACCACCATTGGACTAACAGGGCCAAGCGCACTTGCAAGCGACGTGCCGATTGAGTCGGCCAGTCGATTGAGAAAGTCTGGCGAGTCTTCGGCATGCGATCGACTGCAGTAGTCGACGTCAGACAAGGAGAGGCCATCTCGAGGTAACAATGCGGTTAGTTTGGCCACAGCCTTTCCAAGTCTCGTCTGAAATCGATTTGCAACTACGCAGAATGTAGCACGGCGACCCATAAATCTATCGAACCTCAAAATCCATGAGTTTGGGTGGCAGCAAGTCGGCTTGCTGATGGTCTGAGTAGCTGCGCAGCTCAGATAGCGCTAGTCTCAGCTGGCCGCGAAGATTGTCGCCACCGACGCTTTGTGGGCAACGCGTTTCGAGTAGGGCTGTCCAGTCTTCTAATTTGGTCTGCGCTTCCAGCAGGCTTCTCCTGAACCGGATGACGGCCACACCGAAAGAGACGACGACGTGCCGACCGTGTAACTCCCCACCGTCCGAAATACACCGAGAGCAAACGGCGCAGTCGCAGTCGGCGCAGTACAGCCTGCAAGCGAAGAGAGGAAGGAGTTACGTATGTCGCAGAGCGATCTCCCCTAGAAGAAGGAAACTGTATTTACGTAATGTACAGAGAAACGCCGATATAGATTTACCGCATAATGGCGTCGTGTTCCAGGCAAACGGCCCCCATCCTTCTGCTATTCTACTCGTATGTTGCAGCTTCATGTGCACTAAGGTTTGACGAAACGAAAACGCCACTGCCACCGCTGTACACTACCAACAGCTCTTTCTCTGAGACGGCCTCCTCCTACCCACCCACTCACCCCTTCCCTCAAACGACGAAATCGATCGAAAGAAGGCCAAATTGTGGATGGGACTATCCCTTTGCCTACATATATCGACGATAAACAACGGAAACAACCATTACAAACCCCGATAAGGAGAGGGGGCAATCGCGTCCGATACTTTCTCTTTGCATGTTCTACAATCGCGTATCCTTCGCTGTCCATGTTTACGTGCGATCAGAGAACAAATCACCGTTCTCAATTCACCGACCGCAAGCACTATCACACTATCAAGGTGGCGGGTGTTTCCGCCGAAGCTGCTGTTGCGTTCGTGCCTCTGGGCGACAAATTGGCCGAAGCTTGGACCGACGGGGTATCTGCCGTTGCGCCTCTTCGGCGTGCCGGAGTCGCTTCCCTCCTGCTCTACTACAACAACTTGCTGCTGAAGCTGGACGGCCCATTCCTGCTGCGGTCCAGCGAAATACCGGACCAGTCTCATTTGGCAGCACCTTCTTTAGCGCTTTCTTCACTATCATGACGGAATTTGGCCCATTTATAGAGGATTTGCAGATACTTCAGTGATATGATACCATACACAAGTTGAATTGTCGCTGCGAGACGCGTCCTACGCCCGTATATTTTGAAGTTTGAAATGGAAGTACGGTACTACCGAAATTCAAATGAAACTGACGAGACCTACCGTAACCGAAGACTGTACACTACCGTTTGAAATCACCCTGTATTTCTGCGCAACTATTGACCTCCTGGCCAGTTTCAGGGAGACGATATGCGTAGTTGCAGTGAAGGCAACACTAATTTTTCGCACGACGCACGGCACAAATTTGGTGTGAATCCTGTTCGAAGAACAGCAAAGCAGGGTTACTCTAATAGTCTTAGTAGAGGTTGTGCGAAGGCTGAGCAATCAGCAAGCGAGAATGGCACCACAACGCAGGGTAGGAGATCGCCTGGACAATTGGGCATACAAAGGAGGGAAAACAGCTAGAACCTTATCCTCCCATCGGCGGTTGTACCGTACGACATACAAGCACGCGTATGAAACTGAAATTAGTTAAATACTGGCGTGGCAAGCCATGCATGCTTCCTAGATCAGCTACATCGGTAGGCAGGGGCAGCTCGCTAAGCGAAGTGGGCTCCTACTAGTGAAGTATGACCGGCCAATAAAGAAGTTCGAGGCTACCGTAGCCCTTGCAGGGATCACTTGGCGAAGATTTGCACGTCTTCCGTTGACTGCTGCAGCTTCTTTTGCTCTTTCTGCTTTTGTTTGGCTTCGTCCAGCTGTCGCCGCCTCTCCTTGTCTTTCGTCGGGTCGACTTCGCTGAAGCTGCGGTTCATCGCCGCCGGCGCCTTCGACCGTTGCCTGGCGACGGTGGCGGCGGCGTCGTGCTTGTCCTAAAAGCGGTAAGCAGACGTTGATTACTGTGCTCGAACCAATCAGCGCTCGGCAAGCACAGAGATGTAAACGAGCCCCACTTCGATGATCCAGCCGTTCTGTCGCGCTTTCCTCAGCTGGCCGAAGCAGTCGTCGACGTCCTTCATGTCCATCTCCACCAGATTCCAGTAGCCGTCCAGGTCGTCCAGAGTTACCTTGGGCGTCTCTGGCGACGTCGGCTCCTGGAAGAAGTGTGAGCTTGCCATGGAGGCTGTCGAGCTAACGGTAAGCATGACTGATAAGCAAGGAACACGAACCGAGTGATAAGCCACCAGCTCGTCAAACTTCTTGAGCTTCTTGTTCAGGAGAAGACGTGCTTTGCCAACGGACAGATGCACCAGCTCGGCCGCTGGAAGGACTTTCAGTGCACCGCACTCTTGTCACTTGATTGCGTGGCGTCAGGCGGAATAACATCAATTCTTGCGAACTTTTGATGTCGTGCGTGTTGAAGCGGTGCCCTATCTACGTATTTCTCCATTGGTTGCGGTTACCGTACCTAGCTACAGCTAAGCAGGGTACTGTAACCGGCGCGGACTAACCTGGCTCAGGTAACTCATTGTCGTTCACTTTGTCGAACTCATCGCACAATTTGTCCAGCACTTTGCGTTTCTCGGATGCCTGGCCCAAATACCACTTGACGTCACGCTTCACGTTCGGCTGAACCATCGCAACTGTCGTGCCAGCGCCCGTCTACGCTTCTTCCCAGACGACAAACTACTCTGTCCTGTCAGAATCCGTCCTTAGCAGTTCTCTGCGGCAGGCCTGTTTGTCTGGAAGGACGGGTCCGACGGCGGCAATTTCAGTTTGTCTGTGTCAAGCGGGGTCGGGCGGCGGCGGCGGTACCGACGAAGAACCACTTTGATGAGAGGAAACGGGCCGCGGACCGACTCATCAGCGGCGGAGGGGTCTTCAGGCGGCGGCGGCGGCCTTGTCTTCTTCCGCTCCTCCCCTCCGCCTTCCATTCCCTTCGACCGTTGCGCTCGTTGTCATTAGCTTCTCCTGCTCCCTCCCTCTCTACCAGTCCTGGCCTCTTCCACCATTTCGTGGAGGAGCCTGTCCGTGTCTGGTCTATTGAGCGCCGCCGTGGCTCCAGACCAACGTTGAAAAACTCGTCTCCTCTCCCTGTTGCATAACCAAAAGGGTCCGGCGGCCGTTCGATTCCCCCGCGGATCGACCGATGCGTCCAGCCGGCGCGAGGGTCGCTTCTCTTCTCTTCCATTTCCCTCCTCTGGAAGCGCCTTAGAAGCGGCGCAAACTCGCCATTAGGCCGAATTGGTAGCCGCCGACCCAGCGGCGGATACGGCGAGCGTCGCCGGCGGCGAAAGGGCCGATGAATCATCAGGCTTCGCTGAATTCATTAATTCCGTCTACGAACCCAATTCCCTTTGTGTCGGCGCGTGTCAGTGCTCCTTGCCACTCTATGTAGCTACGTCATGCGGTACGCTAGCATTCGGACAGAACAAAGACAAACAAGAGCACAATCAACAATCACAACTACGATCTCACCAAGTTCTCCGCAAAACACAGAACAATCACCCAAGTAAGGCAGTTCGATAGTTGGCGTAGCAGCGGAACTCATTCGCTAGGTTGTTCTTGTGCGTCGGCCGGAAGTCGCAAAGCTGCGCTCTGAACAGTTCCTTCACCGTCTCCTCCACTGCCGCTCCGGTGCAAATCAACACTTTCACGTCTCTTCCATTCGTCAGGTGGACAACGGCCTCCTTCACTTTCTCAAAGCACTCCCGAGACAGGAAGGGCGGATCCAGGACGACGACGTCGAAGCCACAAGAGCTTCTGTCCAACTGAAGTGATGTCGGCCGCCGGTAGTCGTACGCGATGAAGTCGCCCTCGTCGCAGCGACCGCGGAACCGCTCGTCGAACTCGAACAGGCGCAGCTGAACGCCGTCACTTCGCAATCATTAGTATCCGAATCATACGCTTTGCAAAAGGTACCTGAAGATTCTGCAATCGGTCGTCACGACTGCGCCGATTCTTCATTTCCTGATATAGGGTTGGACAACAGATGCAAGCCACACTCAGCGCACCATCCCTTATCGAAGACAGACATTCGTCCGCCAGACGGGAAGCCGTCCTGTCGTCGTACCAGAACTGACTCAGTTGCCAGTCTTCTGTAATAACGTCCTCTTGAGTTGCTGACGCGCTAGCAATGGCCTGCTCTTTCAGGAATTCTTGCAGAGCTGCACGAGTTGCATCTGACAGAGTGGGAATGTCGTCGTCGTGTTCTGTTGCGCTCATTGGTCGAATACTATACTGTATGCCCTGCTCTCCAAGTGATACTTCGCTGAAGTACATTTTCATCCTACAGTACTTTGCAAACACCACTGAAAGAACAACGAGGCCGAGGTGCACAGCTCACTTCGTTTATTGAGAGTACTAACGGAATCAATGAACTTTACTTTACTTTCAGTTCCACTACAATTACACAACCGGAAACGATCTGCGAGACCTTGAGTTGAAGCCACCACAAGCGTACTGTTCCGCCAAAAGACAAAAGAGCCTCCATTGCAATGCACGCAACTGCTATTGCTGTCCCTGTCAGTCAATCATCGTCGTCGTCGCTGTCGTCCTTGCGCCCGCCGCTGCGCGCCTTGTCTCTGATGATCTTCGTCTTCGTCTGTTGGTGAGAAGCGGGCGGCGGCTGCGCGCAGCGTATCAGTCCTTCGACCTTGGCAATTCTCTTCTCCAACACGGAGGTTTCGAACTCGTCGACGCCGCCGAGCTCCTCGAAGCCTCGGACGTAGTCGACGGTCCTGCCGTCCTTGATGAGCGCCAGGGTGGGCAGGACGCGGATGTTGAGCCGCTTCGTCAGAAAGGGCACCTTCTCCACGTTGAGGCGCACGAAGCGCGCCTCGGGATGCTTGGGCGCCAACTGCGCCAGATGCTTGTCCAGGATCTTGCAGCGGAAGGTCGACTCGCGGCCGAAGTGGACCACCATGTTGGGACTGCGCTTCGACGCCTCGAAGAACTCCACCTCGCCGCTCAGCTCGCTGTACTCGCCGTGGCCCGCGTGCTGCCACGCCTGCAGCGTAAGAAAGGTAAGGATAAGCAACCAGCAAACGACGGGCTTCTATCAGAGATGAGTGCGCCGAGCCGATGTTCATAGGTTTCTTTGGGGGGGGGGGGGGGGGCAGTGTCCCCTCTCCAACCCCGGACCAATCCTGACGACGTTAGGACGACCCTCCTCCCGACCTCCAATCCTATACCGACCCCCCTTGCGACACCAAACTTGCAAAAAAATTTCGCCTGCGGCGCTATTTTGTTGTTTTAGCATGTATTTGGGCAGCTTTCTAGCCTTTACATGTATATCTATGCTTGTGGTCGCCTTTGAGTGAAATTGACGGTTTTCTGCAAATAAACGCAAAATTTCTTGCAATTATAGACCCCCTACCCTTTCTGGATAGACATCCTGAAAGTTGAAACTGATTTAGGTTCAGCAGTGGCGTAGCCAGGATTGACAAGTGGGAGGGGCAAAAAAATGTTGGGGAGGGCAAATGAATGCTCGTTGAATGCTACCGGGTGCAAAATGAGCGCGCGGGTAAAATCTTGCCATTTACAGCGAAGCAGGCAAAATATTCATTATTCATAGTGCGCAGGCGAAAATTATCATTATTTAAAGCGCCACAGGCGAATATTTTTACTAAAAATAGTGCCACAGGCGAAAATTTTCATTATTCATAGCGCCGCAGGCGAAAATTTTTACTATTTATAGCGCCGCAGGCGAAAATTTTTTCTCTTGCTGGCCATCTGGGGGGGGGGGCAAAGCCGGCATCTGGGGGGGTCATTTGCCCCGATTGCTCCCCCCTGGCTACGCCACTGAGGTTCAGGACGACACCCCCCCCCCCCTCCTCGACCCTAAATTGACCCCCACCCCCCCCCCCCCCCCGGACCAAATCTGGCAGGCGTAGGAGGAACCTATGCCGATGTAACGTAAGCCCAATAATACAAGAGAGCAACGGACCTCTCTCTGCTTGCTGGCCTTCTTCATCTGCTCCAGTCGGCGGGCCTTGATCCTCTCCAACTCGTCGTCGTCCAAGGCGTCCAGTCGCTTCACCTCCTCGTCCACCTGCTCCTCCACCAAGGAAGCCGCCTTCAGAAGCTGCTCGCTCAACGCTTCGCCCACGTCGTTGGCCGCCGCATTATTAGTCATCCTAACTGTACGATTTATTTATTGCAGCCACAGATCACAACGGAGCTGAATTCTTCTCGCTCTTGGCTGTCTTCTGTCTATGAGTCAGAATTTGAACCCATCGATTTTATCGTTCGGAAAGTGTAGTTGCAACTCGCGTTTTACCTTACAACGACCCCCCGGGTTACAGTAGCACTAATTCAGGCAATTCCATTCAGGACCAGTTCGCATTACAAAATCTGCTATTGCAACACGAACTTCGGCGAAATGCGAAGAGTAACACTTTGTGATGGAAAAGTTGACATCGAACCAATGCGAACTTGGCAAACAGTAACCTCACATCAATTCAGCACCAAAGTGGCACCAAAATCTCCAGCACAAATCAACAGTTTTCAAACACGATGAGAGCGTTTTCTCTACTCTGCGCCGCTTTCAGCTTCGCCGCTTCTGGCTTCTTCTTCTTCGCAAATTCAATTCTCGGCTGCTTTTCAACTATTTTGTTCGCTGGAAGAGTTCGTTTTCTGGTTTCGAACGCCGACGCCACACTGCCTCTCTTCAACAGATTGAGAAGGGCCGCCGTTTGACCCTTGAGCGCTTCTAAAAACGCGCAGTCGGCTGCGCCTTCTGTCAGCGAGTCCAAATGGAGCGGGATCTTCTTCTCGCTGGGTGACGGCGCGACACTGCTCGGCACACAGAAACTGTCGCGGCCAAACGCGACAAGAGTAGGATTTTTCGGGTTTTTCTTCCACACTCCACAGCGAGGGCTCCAATAAGGCGAATCCACAATAACAAACTCACAACTGCCCAATCCCCTCCAAAGCCAAACTACTCCGGTCTAGGACGTTTGGGCGCCGCCGTTTGGGCGCCGCCGTTTGGGCGCCGGGGACGTTTGGGCGCCGCCGTTTGGGCGCCGGACGTTTGGGCGCCAGACTCAACCAAGGCTAATTAGTTCACCTAGGCTTCCGCAGAAAGTTTGCTGATGTCGTAGTCCAGGAAACAGCTTCGGTCGCGCCTGCGGCGCAGCCCGAAGCTGATTCCCCGGACTACGACATCAGCAACCTTTCGCGTGTGCCGTCGCCTGCGGCGACGCCTTTACTAAGCATAGCCTTGAAAATAAGTCTAAGCATAAGCCAGATCTTATGCTAGGCCTTAGCTTGAACTAAGCCAAGCCTGAAGCCAAATGGTGTCTGAAAGACAAATGACACAGTCCCGTTACAGTGAAATTCGGAAGACAATATAAGTCAGCGGCGCCCAAACGGCGGCGCCCAATCGGCGGCGCCCAAACGGCGGCGCCCAACCGGCGGCGCCCAAACGTCCCATTCCGAAACTACTCATCCGTGGCCAGGCGCGCCCGATTAGACACTCAAAACAATAGCCGTTTACGACGGCGCGCGGGCGGCGATACTCGAGCCAAGAGAGCACTGAATCAATCAACTCGCGGGGGGGGGGGGGGGAGAACAATAAATGCAACGCGCGCGTGGGGGGGAGAGCAATGGGGACAGGGACGGACCAGACCGCGGAGACCAAGAAAGAGTGTAGTCAGCTCCAACACTATGGGTTGAAACTGAAGCACAAAGTAGCACGAGAATCAGGACAAGCCATTACTGCCAATAGACAGAGCTCACTACAACGGTCACAACGACTACAAACAAGCCTACAAGACTACAAACGAGACATTCATGGTGACAGACGTCAGTCAGCCCTAAATACTCGCGCGCATATGTAGCGACAATCAGCCGAGTTGCTCTAGTGGTGTGGAAAGGGGGCGCGCAGTGTGGGGGGGGGGGGGCGCCACCCTGTTACGTTAGGTAATTTCTCGCCGTATGGCGACAGAAACTCCCCAACTCCTTCATTCTTCGACGAGGTTGCCATTTCAAGGGGAAACGAATTCAAAATTCATCAAATGTGGATTCACGAGCGAGTTCGTAACAACGTGAGAAATGTGACAGCCGGATAACGAAGTGAGAAACTGGCAGCCGGTCAATTTGGAGACCGTCGGTCATTGCAATAGCAAACTAGTTGAACGCTGAAGGGGACCTTCAGGGTGGCACTCCGCTTGTTCCGAAGCAAAGCAGACTGTCGCTCGTCTCGCTACTCGGTAATAGGTAAGCCTTCACGGAAACAAACGCCGAATTCGTGTTCAGTGTCTACGACAATGTTCGAACAAGTTTGGACGTGTTTGAATGTGTTTGGACAAGCTTGAACATGTTTGGACATGTTCGGACAAGTTTGGGCGTGTTTGGGGCGTGTTGTGGCGCCCAAAGCAGGCTAAAAGAAACTCATATCGAAAAATAAAAGCTGGATTCGCGTTCAGCACTGCTGAATACCCCAGAAACAACTGTCAACTCGATTGTGAAAATTCGACCCCGGGATCCAATTTTTGGACGGCCGGGCGCCGAAATCAGGGTAGCGGCGTCCGAAATCGCAAAACAAAGACCGGATTCGTGTTCAGCGTCGTCGAAAATCCCCGAAACAAGTGAAAACTCAATTCCGAAAATTTGACCCCGGGATTCAAACAAGGGAAACGTGCAGGAGACCCTGCAGTGAAGCACTCCGACCAGAACGGGAGAAAGCAGACCGCCACTCACTTATCATGAGAAATAAGGCCGATTTCCGCCCAAAGATTCTCCACAAATTCCGCCGGCGCGCGATTCCCTCCACCTACAAGGACTTGCGCGCAGCAGAACTCCACCGAAATCCTGTAGACCAGGCCGAATTGAGCTCAAACATGCACCATTTCGCTTCGACGACCAGTAGCCGGCAGCTAATATTCGGGGCTGCGCCAACCGCAGACTCGCCTTGCCATTTTCGACGGGATAATAGACAATTCATGCGCAATTGCTCACTTTACCACGCCGCCTTTCCACACTGCATTGTCCTTCAATTCAGAAGTTTGAATGCGCGCGCAAGTTTAAGTTGCAAATAGTTTGAGGAGAGTACAGTAAAAGTTGCATTCTAATTTGAATTTCGGCATTAAGAAAGTGGCTGTTTGAAGGCAAAATCGACACAAAATGGAGAAACCAATAGCGAATTCGCGTTCCTCGCTGCGAAATACCCTAGAATCGACGCTTCAACCGCACAATTACCACACTTTCAGGTTCGTCAACGTAGGGCTACGGTAGGTCAATTTTCGACAAAAACTCGCCAATCTTGATCCGAAACGCCAAAATAACGCCAGATTCGGCATCAGCGACCTCGAAAGCACCGGGATCGACTCCAATATTGATTTTGACCACCCGGGTGGAAATTCGAATTTTGGACGCGGCCGGGGTACGGTAGCCAAAAAAATATTTTTGAAAATTGATTCCGGATCAGTTTTCAACGGGGAATCGCGTGGTGCAGTCCATTTGGCCATAAATCATCGCAATCGGGCGCTAAAACGGCCGAAAGTCAAAAATTGGAATTTTCGACCCCCGACGGAGACCCGTTGTGACAGCAGAACTCAAGATTTCCTCGGCGGATTTCGGCGATTTTGGTCTTAAACGAAAGAGAACATGTTAATCTTGCCGATTTGAGATATCTGGCCCGATCCAACAACTCCCTGATTTACTAGGATTTTTTAAAGGCAAATTTTTGTCAAAAAACCACTTTCGGCTACCGTAACCCGAGAACGCGTCGGCCGATTGGCTCGGGATTTTTTTTCCGCAGAAGCTCTCGTAGAGGGTTATAACATATCCAAAGGACATCGAAATCGGTCCATTATTCCAGAAATTCTAGCTGGGTGAACACCCTCCCAGTAAGTAAAAATTCAAATTTTCGAATTTTTCTCAAAATTTTCCCACTACGCGAAAAAAATGAAGGTCCTTCCACACCTACTATCCCTCGAGAGCTATCGATTAAAAAAAACCCCGTCCAAATCCGATGAGAAATGAGGCACGAAAGTGAGTGGCGAAAGTTTTGATCGGGAGCAGCTCCACTATAGCACTCCGCCCCTTTTGGGGTCGGAGTGCTAAAAATCGGCGCGGCCGGGGTACGGTACCTCAGAATGGTCAAGACACTTCGTCTAGACCAACTTTTGACGTAGAACACGTTGCGATTATCAATTTACCGCTAAAGGCACGCTTTCCAAGCGAAAACTCCACCCAAAGTCGAAATTCGGCATTTTCCGCTCGAGACCCGCCCGTTTTGTGACCGCGTAGCTCACGGACGGCGAGAGCGATCTCGGCGGTTTTGGTCTCAAACGAAAGGTCATACAATTGTCCTTGCCGGATCGAAGAGTTTGCGAGGATCCACCGTCGCAAACTCGAGTTACGATTTTTTAAAGGCCGGAAAAAAATTGAAAATTTTGAATTTCCTACCGTACTCCCGCGTCGGACCACATAGGGGGCCCGTTCCGGTGGTGTCGCCTAGAGGGTCCAAGGGCCTATAACATATCCAAAAATTACCAAAATCGGCCCACTTTTGCGCAAGTTATGCCCTGATGTTTTTTTTTACTTAGTAAAAATTTGAATTTTTGAATTTTCGCAAAATTCTTCCACTACCGGAACTTTCTAGTTTCTTGTCCACGCAGCGCGTCGACTCAACCTATCTAACGCAAAAAACCGCTTGGCGATCCGATTTGTGTAGCGCGAGAAAAGCTGTTAAGATGATTCTGTTCAATCCGACGCCCCCTATAGCACTCCTGCTTTTGCAAAGCGGAGTGCCAAAAACAGTGCTTTTTTGCTTGTGCGTCATATAAAATCAATACCGTAATGATTCTGTGCGTAAAATATTCCTGGGGGTCGTTGTAAGGTAAAACGCGAGTGTAGTAGCAACCTTGGCGACCACCGTACCCTTTCTCTCACCACAAGCAAATATCGTGACGAAACGTAGAATCTGTCGTACCGCCGAGTAAATGCAGCATCATTCGAACGGTATTTCTCTGTTTTGAATCGCTGGGGCTACATATAGAAGCACCTACTGACGCAAGGCACTTCTCTGCACATAAAAGAGGACAGCCGTTGCACTACAGAAATACATCCAAATTTATCGCGAACTGCCATCGTCATTAACTGTCATTGAATTCTCCCTACAAATAGTCTAAAGTCGTGATTTGAGGTCGTGCACCGCCATTGGGTTGTGAATGACACACACGGCGTATATTGCTCCTGACGTTATACAAAGACAAGCTCCATCTGGCTTTGACAGTTTTAGCTAAACCCGCATCGTCGCGCCTGCCTTAGCAGGCCATTTCTTCTTTGATTCTTCCGGTCATGACATACGATACTATCCGTTGGCCGACTGAAAACCGGCCCGCCTGAAAGTGCGATTGTCACTTTCCACTTCTGCTCCTTCCTACTCAAGTCCAGAGACCTTCGGCGAGTTTTCGATCGACCTCGAGTGTTCCGCTCCGTTTTCCCTTTCACTCTCTTTTCGAGATGATGTATGTAGAAAGAACCTTGAGCTGTCATTTTCTCTCCCGCCGGGGCCGCTGGCATGAATTTCCTTCAATTAGTTCCGATCCTTCTCTGCCCACTCGGGCGCGAGAAAAGGCCAAGAAGTGTCACCGGCCAGCTCGACCCCGCTTCCGGCGACCGAATCGAAGAAATTGCTTCCACCCATTCGCCTTCTCAGCAGGGCGCCCCGCCTAGCCATGATTAGCCGTCCGTGAAGGACTTGCCCGGTGAATGGCCGACGACGACAACTCGCACCTTTCCCACGCACACTTCTTTTGTCCGCCGGCTCGCTCGTTCGTCCGAGAGAACTGCTGGCCAACTTGCTCCTTCGGAGACGAAGCGCCTGCGGCTGGAGGTTCCTTCCCGCTTCGTTAACAGAAGAGAACTCCTAGCGAGCAGGTGACAACAGGGCAGTTAGTCCGATCTGTCGAATACGAGACGCGCGACAGCGCGAAAGAGAGCATGACCAAACGGGTTCAAGTCAAGGATGAGACGTCCTACTTCTTCGGATGGGAAGCTCGAAACGAGCTGCTCTGCTGCGTCTTGGCGGCCGGCCAGCTGGTCGTCGTCCTCTTCTCATTGGGGCAGCACGCTTACTCTCTCCTCGTGTACGGCGACATCTTCAACTGCTCCTACAACACAACCGCGAAGCCAGCGACGACGATGGCAACCGCAACCGCGGTTGGAAACGGCAACTCTACTCAGCTGTTCAGCTCCTACTTGTCCGTCGACATCATCGTCTTCGACTTCGGTCTCTTCCACAAACTGTTGAAGTTGCCAGACTGCCTGGCGAACTTCGTCGACGGCGGTTGGTGCATCCTTCGAGTTGCCGGCGTCGTCGTCGTCGTCGTCGTCGTCGTCGTCGTCGTCGTCGTCGTCGTCGTCGTCGTCGTCGTCGTCGTCGTCGTCGTCGTCGTCGTCGTCGCCGTCGTCGTCGTCGTCGTCGTCGTCGTCGTCGTCGTCGTCGTCGTCGTCGTCGTCGTCGTCGTCGTCGTCGTCGTCGTCGTCGCCGTCGTCACCGTCGTCGTCGTCGTCGTCGTCGTCGTCGTCGTCTGGCACATAGAGCGCATACATAGATATGCAGCCCACTTGCTTGCAGGCTACGGCCGATGCTGCTGGTGCTTCTGCCACGCCGCGGTGCTGCTGATCCTGCTGTTCTGCGGCCGATGGCGCCGAGGCGACCCCTACTCAGATCCCGAATGGGAAGGCGGCCCGGCGCGCATCTGCCCTATTCTGGCCATTCAGAACGCTTACTGTTTCGGCATGGTGCTGCTCAGCATCGCCATCGCCGACAAGATCCTGGTGGCTCTGATGAATCCTAACGACGCCCAATTGACGGCGCTCATCCTCGTCTTTCTCGTGGGAACGGGCCTCAACCACTTCCTCTGCTACCTGCTCTGGCACGTTTTCTGGCACCTCGAGGCCGTCTACAAGGTCAGACACGGACGGGACTTTCAGACTTGGCTATGACCTACAGTTGGTACAGTGGGCGGGTACAGCTTTAGGTGAAGCGGCAGCCATGTTTGAGGTGTTGCGTTATACGGTATTCGAGTTAACTATACACGTGTGCGTGCGCAGCGATGTTTAGCTACATGGTTTCGTTGCGTTAGTCGCATAATGGTACCTCATCGGCTACCGAATACTGTATCTGCACATATCAGAGGTTGTATGGAACATTGCACGACGAACACAGGATTTCTGCAAGCCTGGGATAGACGTTCACACGACTGCACGTCACCGGTCGGCGAAAGATTACTGACACGACTGAAAGTCAAAAGCAATACGAGTACCTACAATGTGTAGGTTTACATACTTACAGCGTATGCGTTGAACAAAAGCAGATTACCTGACAGAACAAAAGCCCGTTTTGGTTATGACGGATAACAGCGTACACAAAACAACGCGTTGCAAGCACAAAAGTCCTATACCTGTTGTTTGGGGTGACCTTCGATAGTCTACCGACGTACTACAGGCAAGATTCGACAGCGTCAGCAGAGGTTGCAGGACTTGCGGCAGTGCGTGTGCAGCTTGGCCCGATTGCGACTGGAGTTGCAGCGGTTGAGGATCTTGGCCACTCGACAGGTGGTGCTGTGCTTGGGCGTGTCCTTGCACTGCTCGTCGCCGGCCTCGGAGCAGAGGTTGCAGGAGAGCCGGCACATGTCCTCCATGAAGCCCTTGTAGCCCTTGCGCTTGCAGTGCCCCTTGGCTGCCCACCGACTGCAACCGGGGTTCAGGTCGCGACATCCGGCGGAGGACTCCGACGAGCCGCCCTTTTTCGTTGCGTCCTCCTGCGCGCTCGTCGTGGGCGCCTCTGGCCGTCTGGTCGTCCGCCTCGTCGCCGACTGCGCCGTCGTCGTCTCCTCGACGTCGCCGTCCGAATCGGAGCTGCAGGTGCCGCAGGACTTGGGGCAGATGGACTCGCGCACTTCTCGGTACTGAAGGATGTTCCACGTTAATGTTACTGCACGTGGAAAACCTATTTGCGATTCGAGAGCGTTGCCTTGTTGCAGTAGTTGAAGACGGAGAGGGCCCAGATGCTGCAGCGCCAGTTGTAGTCCAAGCAGACGCCCGAAGACGCGTCCACCGGTGACCTTCGCGTCGTGGTAGACTCGCTACCATCGTCGCCGCCGCCGTCGTCTTCGGGGCAACCGTAGAGCTTGTTCAGCTTCTTGATGTCGAGGTCGCTGAAGCCGGACCTCTGTCCCATCCGGCCGCTGCCCGACTTCTTGGCAAGAATGGTCCTTCTGCCGTTGGCCGAGAAGGCGTAGGGCCCGTAGTGCATGAGGCTGCCGTAGTCGTAGCTCATCCCCAGGTGGGAGAGCGTGCGCAGCGAGTACTTCTCGAACTGGTCGATCGCCTCGTCCATCACGTTGTCCCAGACGATCTCGATGTGGTCGTCGCGGTCCGCCCGACTGAACAAGAAGCGCTGCCTTTCGCCGCCGGTCAAATTACTGAAATAATAGAAGCGGAAGCACACCTCTGTTCGTGGAAGAAGCCGGTCGCGTGCATCAGCTCGTGCATCACGGTCCCCGTTTGAAGACATCCGGCGTCCAATGACACCTAACATTATGAATTCCTACTGTAGGTAGGCCCTTCAACTTTATGCCAAGGTACACATTTGTCTTACCGGCTGCCGGCCGCCGGTTCTTCCCACGAGAGAGTAGCAGCCGTCGTCGGGTACGATATAGATGTAGTCGCGGTGGACGTCGGCATCGCGCGGCACGAAGCGGACGCAGCTCTGCGTGTGGTAACGCTCCATGGCTCGAGCGATGACGGAGCGCGAGTAGCGGCCGTAGCGGCTCGACAACACGTAGGGTATCTGGCCGTCGGGCCAGCGCCGCCAGCGCGACCGAATGGCCGCTCTTCCAAGCTGATTCGACTGATTGACGAATTGGGCAGGATTGTCGATGGCGATGTCGCCCTCGCTGCGCTTCCCCATCGTGGGATCGGCCTTGACCGCCACGCCGATCTCGGTCAAGTCGACCTCCCGCAGTCGCCGCCCCCTCACGAAGTCGTCAATGTCGAGGGTCGTGTCGCGCTCGGTGGCGGCCTCGGTGTCGACCACCTAAAATTGCCATTGTATGTAGCGCCGTCATGGAATTCCAATTCCCAATGGCGCAGGAAGTTGGACTAACCTCTCTCCTCGTCAGGCCCTGGCAAGCGGCAGGCAAGACCACGAACAAGCCGGCGAGGACGATCGCCTTCCATGAAGCTTCCATCTCGGTTGGCGCACTCCACTCAAAGACTAGACCGGCGCTTGTGGGGTTGCGACCACTTGCCTGCCACTCCTCCGTCCCGTCCCTACAGGTACCTGGCACCCTTGAACGAGAGGCGAGAGAGAACACAAAAGGATTCTACGCGTATTTGTCTACAATCAGCTGTTGGTTGCTAACAACACCGGCCGGCGGGTGCCTACCTATCCTCAAATAATTCCAGAGAGCGGCGGCCGGCCGGCGCGCTGACTCATACTTACACGAGAGAGGAGGATGAGTGAGTTATAGGAATAGGCGCAATAATCGAGGAAGATAGAGTCGTCTGCGGTTTCAGTTGGCGCGCGACAGTGAGTTCCGGCAGAAAGAGTAAGAGAGAGGGAGAGAGTGACGCGGCTAGGACCGGCTCCGTACGCGAGAACTGCGCGCCTCTTTGAGGGGGGATGGGGGGCAAACAAGGGCAAATTTATGATGCATACGAGAGGAAGGCGGTTAGTCAGACGGCGGATTGGCCCGTTGTTTTCTCAGCTAGGAGGAGTCAGTCGGCGCGCGGCGGTGGGCGCGGATCGTAAAGTCGGACGCATGACGGACACTTTCGGAAGGGGTGGTCGCACAAAGAGCCGAAGCACTTTCTTCCACACTGACTAACAACCAAAGAGAGGACGGCGTTATTGAGTCAGAAGGCGAGCGAAGCGTGAGTAAGTCGTCGAAGAAGGACTAGCCGAGAAGACGCCAGAGTTCCATTTGCGAGTTGTGGTTGAGCGCTGGGGCTGAGAGGGGCTCTATCTGCTACATACCCTTGCGCCACTTCTGTTGATTCGGCCGTCGCCATAGGAACCAGGCACCACCACCACCGGCGCTTGATTGCCACTCCTCTGTTCTACGCGATCGAACAACTCTCTACCAGGGAGTGAGACAAGAAGAATGACAACCGGTACAGCTGTCGAACGGCCGTCGCCGGACGCGTTTTGGGTTCTGCTACTGGCGCTGGGTGGTAGGCAGGAATGTACGCATGGAACGACGTGCGCTGATGTTACTACGACTGCTGGGATGCAGTAAAGCGCTATGACAAAAGGGGGGAGTAATGTGGACGAAGAGGAGAATCGCAACCGATACGTCACAACGTAAATAATGCCTCGTACAGGTACACGCAGCCGCCTCCATTCTTGGTGACGAAAAGCAGACCAATTTTCGGGCATACGAAGTTGGAATTGAATCTTCACATGTTGCGTCCCAAAGTACACACACGCTGACGTCGAGTAGAGGGCGATCCCATGGGCGCGTCACTTTATACCAACCTCGCGCGACCGAAGTTTGTCCGTGGGCGTACTCAAAAACAACAACGGGTTTTGTCGTCGGTCGGCTAGTGGAAGTAACCCGATCTCCAACTCGGAACAGAACAAAGTACTCACAACAGCGGTGGGGTGCAGAATCACGCTGCAGGCACAAAGGCGGGCGCGAACGCGTGACCAACTCGCCGAGAGAATAAACTTAGTCGCTCGTCATCACGCTCCGTCATACCCCTCACTCATACTGCACTGCATGTTGAGCTCCAGCTTTGTTTGGGCGAAGTGGTACAACAAAGCAACAGGAAACTCTCGGCGAACTGTTGAGTCACCCCGCCTAATGGGTAATCAATTTGAAATCTCTCTCTCCAACTCTTCACTTTCTCAACAGGGTTCTCGTCAGCAGCGCCAGGAAGCCGACGAACCGAACGACGACGACGATGAACAGAAGTACCACAATGTCCAAGAGGAAGGCGCCCTAATAATAAAGTTACGGCAAGTCAAGGTAAAACTCGCTGAAAATGAATTGGCGATTACGGTAGTCCAAGGTCACCTCTGAGAAGTCGTACAAATCGAGTACGTCGTCTCCGCTGCACACGGCGTCGATAGGCCTGGTAGTGTTGCATCCTGTGACGTGTAATCCACAAATGCGACAAATTTATCACATGATACTGGTATTAAGTAGTAATAGAATAACATTGCAACAATTGCTATACTAATATTGTAGCAATATTGTGGATATTATACATAATTTTCAACATATGTTAATTACCTATTAATTACTTCTTCAATAATTCACCTGGTCCCGGAATGTAGTCGTAGTACTTCCACTCGTTGACGGCGAGAGCCTCGAATCCGTAGCGGAAGAAAGAGATGTACTTGAGCCAGTTGAAGTAGACGGGAATCATGCTGTATGAACATGAACAGGTTAGGCTCAGCGACGCATGACAAGAACGAATAGCCTTTAAGACTAGAAGAAGATACAGCAACTGCGCAATAGCGTGTCGAACTAATTAAATATAATTAAATAAAAATAAAAAAAATTAAATAAAATTAAATAAAATTAAATAAAATTAAATTAAATTAAATTAAATTAAATTAAATTAAATTAAATTAAATTAAATTAAATTAAATTAAATTAAATTAAATTAAATTAAATTAAATTAAATTAAATCAAATTAAATATAATTAAATAAAATTATATAAAATTATACAAAATTAAAGAAAATTAAATTAAATTAAATTAAATTAAAAATAAATAAATAAAATAAAATAAATAGAATAAAAAAAAAATTTGAATAAAATAAGAATAAATTAAATTAAATTAAACTAAATTAAATTAAATTAAATTAAACTAAATTAAATTAAATTAAATTAAAATAAAATAAATTAAATTAAATTAAATTAAATTAAATTAAATTAAATTAAATTAAATTAAATTAAATTAAATTAAATTAAATTAAATTAATTAAATTAAATTAAATTAAATTAAATTAAATTAAAATTACATTTAATTAAATTAAATCAAATTTAATTAAAATAAATTAAATTGAATTAAATTAAATTAAATTAAATTAAATTAAATTAAATTAAATTAAATTAGATTAAATTAAATTAAATTAAATTAAATTAAATTAAATTAAATTAAATTAAATTAAATTAAATTAAATTAAATTAAATTAAATTAAATTAAATTGAATTGAATTAATATCAAATTAAATTAAATTAAATGAATATCAAATTAAATTAATATCAAATTAAACTAAATCAAATCAAATTAAATCAAATCAAATCACTTTGAATATAAATTAGATTAAATTACATGTCAAATTAATATAATTACATTAAATTCAATTACACTAAATGAAGTCAAATTGCACTAAATTAAATTAGATTAAATTAAATTAAATTGAGTGTAAATTAAATTAAAAATACACTGAAAAGGTATAAAAACAGGCAGTCAACAGCTCCCTAGTGCACAACCGGCGTCACCCACTCACTCCTGGTTGATGTAGAAGCCGCCGAAGAGCATCAGGGGAATGATGACGACGGGCGTCACCGTTAGGGCCACATTCAGGCTGCCGCTGATGCAGCCGAGCGCGTAGCCTGTCACGAATGCGCTTTCGATAGCCGCTACCGCAACCAAGTTGCGTTCACTCACCAAAGGAAATAGCAGAGTTGGCTACCAGTACGCAGATGAGGACGCACGACGCGTAGGCTGCCACGTTTGGAACCAGGCCTGCGAGTTGTGATAGATTATGCCGAAATCAGAAGTCGCAAAGGTCTGGTCGTCTCTCTCACCGGACATCCAGTAGACAATCGTGGTGAATATGATCGGCAGTAGGAGGTACTGGGGCAGCTGAAATATGCGGCATAAGAGACACAATTGAGACAAATGGAAGCTGCGGCAATGACTTCCAACTGACCTCGGCGACCATTTTGGCCAGGTAGTACGCGTCGACTCGGTAGAGGCCGCTCTGGTTCTCCCGCATGAAGACGGGCAGCTCGGCGCAGAAGGTCTCAAAAGGTGAAGAAAGTTCCATCAAATCCCTATCGAACTATCTCATTATATAACTTCGTCCCGTAGCGGGTCGCTAACGTCGTTAGTCGGGATTTTCACGCCGACTAACGACGTTAGTCGGAAACAAGTTAGTCTAGCAACCGACTAAGTTGGGTGAGTCAGTCGCTCGGCTAACGTAAGTGCCGACTAACTCAGATGAGTTGGTGACTCAACTGGCCGGGCCCCTCGATTAACACAGCGTCCATAAAATGATCGAGTCTGCGGCCCGGCTAATCTCCGCCGACTAACGTCGTTAGTTGGGGCCCGACTAATCTGGCGTTATATAATGAGCTATAGTGCCAAAGCAATCACCTCGACCACCGGGAAGACGAACATGAAGTTCATGTTGAGCACCAGCTGGAACAGCAGCCCGTTGATGGTCTGGACTGTGCGCTCGGCGACCACCGTCTGCCAGAACACCAGCCCCGTAAGCAGGGCGATAACCTGAAGTGGAAGATCTGCCTTCTCTAATCACTGAACGATATGCGCAGAATGACAAGACGTACGACGGTGTTGAAGAGGCGCACGCGCAGCAACATGGGCTCGCGAATGACGATGAGGGCGGCGCGCCAGCAGAGGGCGCCGAACTGGACGAACCAGTTGGCCTTGTACTTGCTGAAACTGAGCACTCAAACGCCTGTCGACTTCTGTCTTCTAATGCCTAAGATTGTGTGTACACTAGGCACCTCCGACGCTTTTGCGTCGAAGCAGCGAGCCGCGCGACTATGTCTTCTTCAGAGTGACTGTTTCTGGCGGTAGACTTCGCCTTGTTGCTCTTGCCCTGGTGGCTCGCTTCGTAGGCCGACGTCAGCGCCTGTGGGATGCGTCAGGCGCTTACAAAGCAGGACTGAAGAGCAGAAGTCAAATCGGCAGACCTAAACTGCGCTCACCTTGATTTTGGTCCTACACTCGGGCTCTTTCCTCGGCAGCACGGCCAACACGCGAATATAGTGGTCGGCGGGGTTGTAGTTGGAGGGACATGGGAAACCGGTACTAAAAGAATCTAAAGTTCTACTGCAGTCCAGACGCTGAGTACAGAGCCAGGCCTCACTCACTTCTTGAAGAACTCATAGGCGCCCTTCGTCGGTCCGAGGTAGACCAGTCGTCCGTCCGCCATCAGACACACCCTGAAGACACGTGCGATACCTGACACAGTATACCGTACTTCGGCGACATGCCCTCAGAGGACGAGGTGGGGAGGGAGGGGGGTGGGCTTGTTGGAGTATTTACGGTATGTGCCTACTTTTCTCGATTCATTGTACGTATGCCACCTACAGTGTCACCTATCAAACATGGCGAAGAGCTGCGACGACGGCTGATGAATGGTGCAAATAACGGTCTTGCCCTGAGCCGCCATGTCTTTGAGAACCTTCATCACTTGCTGAGCCATGAAAGAGTCCACGCCTGCAAACAAACGCGAGAATGGCCACTGGATGATGGAAGTCGCAATAACTGACTGACCTGATGTCGGCTCGTCGGCTACCATCAGCATTGGGTCGGTGAGCACCTGAATTTCCGTTTCAGTGTGCACCAAGACTTTTGCAGAATCAAACTCCCTTCGGTTAATTTCTTTGTCGCTCAACTTTATTTAATAGAAAGTTAAATTTAACCAAGAAATTTTTGATAAATTAGTCATTTATTTAACATAAGCTAGCACAGCTAAAGTTTTCTTTAAATATTTACTCAACTTAATTTAACACAATCCAACACAATGATGACATTCCGATATCATATTGTCGCCTTTTATCATATTCGTGCCAACCTCCGAAGCGAAAGCGAGTCGCTTCTTCTCACCGCCCGAGATTCCCTTTATGCGGTTTGGAATACCGATGATCGTGTCCTGGCACTTGGCAAGTCCCAGCTTAGTGGAGTGAACAGACTTTGGCATGAGATAACCTCAAGATTAAGGTAAGGGATATCACGTACTTACATACCTGTTGGATGACCTGCTCCACTCGGTGAGTGCGGTCGACGCGACTGTAGGCGTCTCCCATTCGAAGCAGCGCCTGCAGGTCGGTAGTCGTGCCAAAGATCTCACTGCGCAATGCAAGAAGTGCAACAGTCCCAACATAACTACCATGCAAGTCCCTCCCCCTCCCCCCCCCCCCCCCCCCCCCTTTCAACTTCCCCGACTGAGCTGGAAGGATGGGGGCTTTGTACATACAGGGTGTCCCACGGTGTTTCAACTTTGATGAGCTCTCGCGCGCCGCTGCGTTGACCGATTTTGCTGAAATTCTGTACATACGTACTAACAAGTGTAACTTAGACACTTGCAAAATATCAGCCCCCTACACAAATTCACGCGTGAATCACCCAAAACGCACAAGATGACCATTTCCCTTGGCTCGTCGGCTTGTGGCAGCTACAAAGTTGGCTTAGTTGCAGCTAATTTGGGGCGACTTTTACCACCACAAAGAAGACAATTTGAGCTTTTGAACGGTCTTGGAACGAACATCGTAGCTTGTAGCACGCTCTCGAACAAGCGAATCAAAGCTAGTCTGCAAGCCCATAATCAGGCCCCACCAGCTGCTCTTGCTGCTGCAGGGTCTCCTCCACGAGGGCCAGCGTCTTTGACGAATTATTTGTTTTGGGGCCGGATTCATGCGTGAATTTGTGTAGGGGGCTGATATTTTGCACATGTCTAAGTTACACTTGGTAGTACTTATGTACAAAATTTCAGCAAAATCGGTTAACGCAGCGGCGCGCGGGAGCTCATCAAAGTTGAAACACCCACCGTGGGACACCCTGTATGTGGAGGATTACGGTTAGTTCTATCCAAAGTGAAATGATGGGGCGCTTATGGTAGGATATACGGTATTCTCTCTAACCCATTAGGTTCCCAGACGCACTCAAGTGCGTCTGGGACTAAAATAAAAAAAGTTTTTTATTGTCGATTTTTTACTCTGATCTTGGTAAAAAATCTTCAGTTGAGGGCAACATCGACATTTTTTACTCTCAGTACTAATCGGGGAGAATCTTTTTTACCAAGGTGGGAAAAGTTGTTTACCGAGATGGGAAATGTTTTTTACTGAGGCGGGAAAAGTTTTTTACCGAGATGGAAAATGTTTTTTACTGAGAGGGAAAATGTTTTTTACTATGCCAGATTTTTCAGTGAGCGACTTTTTTTACTGTAGCAGGTGATGTTTTTTACTCTGGGGGCCCTAGTTGTTTACTCTGGCACTCTTCAACATGGTGGGGCTGGAATTTTTAGTCTGGAGAATGCCTAAAACGACCGTTTCGCATGACTAATTGGCTTTAGAATAGCCAAAACAATCATATTTTGGACAAAATTAACCAATTTCTGGTCTATTTTGAAGACACGGGATCCCGTTTTCTGAATATCCCAATCGGGATCGGGATCGGGATTGGCATTTCTCAAAGTGCGGGATCGGGATTGCGATTTTTGAATTTGTGGGATCGGGATCCGGACTAGGAAAATGGGTCGGGATCCTGTTTCGGGATCCCATTTTCGGGATCCCGCATGAACTCTAGTGCTAATATTGCTGATTTGTTAATACTGTAGATAAGTTGAGGAGGCTGCATATAGCACTTTCACCTAGTGGCAGAGCAGCACTTTCTTCTGAACTTCACTGCAGCTACCTGTGCTGTCTGTATTAGGATGTCTTCTGTGCTGGAATTCATTCGTTGGGTGCTTGGAGAACCATATTAACACACAAAATAGCACAAGAGGTCATGACAACTCACTTACAGCACTTCAGAGCAGTTTCCATCTTAGCGCCCCAGGGCACTTACATGGCACCAACTTTGGATTGTCGGAGGACCAATTTCAATGTAAGACCCCAGGGGCTCTTAAGTGGAAAAACCCAGTTTCCCATCTGCTTCACAAAGAGCTCGAGTCCTGTGAGTAAGCCTCCAAATCCACCACACCACCATTAGCAGGCCCAAAGTAGTAGTTTCCCAAAGTTGCCTTCAACTCGGCCATGCCCTCCAGACTCAAACCCAGGTCACCATTGCAATGCCTTGAATGAAGCAATTACGGACCCACACTAAAAAATTTTGCGTTTTGGGCAGACAAGTGCCAGAGTAACAAATTTGACCCCCCAGAGTAAAAAATTTGGACCCCCAATGTTGAAAAGTGCCAAAGTAAAAAATTTGACCCCCCAGAATAAAAAATTTGGACCCCCAATGTTGAAAAGTGCCAAAGTAAAAAATTTGACCCCCCAGAGTAAAAAATTTGGACTCCCAATGTTGAAAAGTGCCAAAGAAAAAAATTTGACCCCCCAGAGTAAAAAATTTGGACCCCCAATGTTGAAAAGTGCCAAAGTAAAAAATTTGACCCCCCAGAGTAAAAAATTTGGACCCCCAATGTTGAAAAGCGCCAAAGTAAAAAATTTGACCCCCCAGAGTAAAATATTTGGACCCCCAAAGCTGAAAAGTGCCAAAGTAAAAAATTTGACCCCCCCAGAGTGAAAAATTTGGACCCCCAATGTTGAAAGTGCCAAAGTAAAAAATTTGACCCCACAGAGTTAAAAATTCCAGCCCCCCATGTAGAAGAGTGCCAGAGTAAAAAATTAGGGCCCCCAGAGTTAAAAATTTGTACCCCCCATGTTGAAGAGTGCCAGAGTAAGCCACTAGGGCCTCCAGACTGAAAAAATTCCAGC
>JASAMZ010011948.1:0-12699 GCA_030248115.1 Linhomoeus sp. GSCO2_2
AGCGTGTGTGCGATAGTTTGCGCTGGATAGTGAAGTGCCGCTAGACATATGGTCGACAATCGGTGGGGTATCGCCCGCAATTGGTCTTGGATTCTGTTCGTGGTACCTGAATCCATATGGATCAGAAGATTCGCCGCAGGCATACTTTGCGCTTATAATTGTGCCAACTGATCCATAAATGGATCAGAGAAATTCGCCGCAGGCACACAGTGCAATAGAAGCGTCCAAATGGGACGACGCCCTATTGAAAAGGGTATAAATGGGACGACGCCCTTATTGAAAAGGGTATAAATGGGACGACGCCCTATCCTTTTGGGCTAGGGCCCGATGCATTCACACAAAGATACTCTGAAGCTTAAACTGCTTGAGATTGTCGAAATTTTGAAATGTTGACAAAAACCTTGAAAATATACCTAAATTCTTTAATTATAAAATCTACAACTATTTGTTAAATACTTGGCAGACTATGCCTGATATAACCATGCAAAGACAATTTGAAATTTAAGCCATTTGAAATTGTCAAATTTGAAGATTTTAGCAAAAAAATATCCCAAATTTCGTTAATCATAAAATCAGAAACTATTTGCTAAATGCTTGACCGACTATGCCAAATGCATCAACGCAGACATTGTGAAATTCAAGCTCTTTGAAATTGTCGTAATTTGGGAATTTTGATAAAAACCGTAAAAAATATCCCAAACTTCGTTAATTATAAAGTTTAGAACGAGTTGCTAAATAGTTGGCAATCAATGCCCGACACAACCATGTAAAGAAATCATGAAATTTAAGCCGTTTTAGATCATCCAAATTTGGAAATTTTGACAATACCCTTAAAAATATCCCTAATTTCGTTAATTATAAAATCTGAAACTACTTGATAAAGACTTGGCAGACTGTGCTCTACACATTCCGTGAAAAAGAAAATTTTAAAATTTAAGCTTGTTTGAAATTGTCGAAATTTGTGGGATTCTAACAAAATCCTTAAAAATATCTTAAATTTCGTTAATTATAATTGGTTAAAACTATTTGCTAAATGCTTGGCAGACTATGCTCATACATCGGTGCAAAGAAGTTTTGAAATTTAAGCTGTTTGGATTTGTCGAAATTTGGGAATTTTGACAAAAACCCTTGAAAATATCCCTAATTTCGTTAATTATAAAATCTGAAACTATTTGATAACTACTTGGCAGACTATGCTCGAGACATCCGGTGAAAAGAAGTTTTGAAATTTAGGCTGCTTTTGAAATTGTCGAAATTTGTGAATTTTAACAAAATCCTTAAAAAATACCTTCCTAAATTTCGTTAATTATATTCGCCGAAACTATTTTCCAAAATACTTGGCAGACTATGCTCGATACATCCGTGCAAAGAAGTCTTGAAATTCAAGCTGTTTGAATTTGTCGATATTTGGGAATTTTGACAAAAACCTTGAAAATATCCCTAATTTCGTGAATTTCAAAATCCGAAACTATGTCACAAATTCATCGCGTCTTATGCCCTTTCCATTTCAGCAAAAACTTTTTCGATACGACTTGTAAATAAAAGTGTCATTTTTGACATTTTCATATTTTAATTGTAAATATCTCGAAATAGCGAAATTAGCAACAGAAACGGACATCGACACGTTACTCAGCGCATTCGACTCCATTGGATGGCACTAACCGTCATGTCTAGTTTTCCGAACGGACAGACTGACTATACACACACACACACAAACGAACAGACATTAGCGTCCGTATATATGTTGCACCAACTTTCCGCAAACCAGCCAGATTGCGCAATCTGGAGGGTTTCCCTCCAGACTACGCAATATGGCGCGTTCTGGAGGGCGGCCCCTCCAAACCGCGCAATCTCTGGTCGGCGGGGCACAGCAGGCCTGAGCAGGAGGTGAATTTGATGGCGGAGTGTTCATCCCACTTACAGTTTGCACTAAAACTCTGTCGACGTCGCGCCTGGCGGGTCGAAAACTGAGGCTTAGCGCGACCACCAACTTCAGGGCGCGCTCCGCGCGCCCTGAAGTCGGTCACCGGTCGCGTTAAGCCTAAGCTTCGACCCACCAGACTGCGACGCCGACTAGACTCTTGTGATCCGTCTCTGGGCGCAGGGCGAGCCTAAGCATAGCCTGATATGAAAGGAAACAACTTCCTGGTAAAATAATTAAATGTAAAAGTTAAAGAATTCAGCGTTCTAGCAGCTGATTGCACGTTCTGGAGGGGCTGCCCGCTAGAACGCACCATATTGCGCAGTTTGGAGGGGCGCCCCTCCAAATCGTGCAATATTGCACATTCTGGAGGATTGCGCCGTCCGGACGCGACATATATACTCGCCGCCCTGGGGGGCGGCGAAAAAATAGACGTAGACATCCTGCCTAAATTTATTTTTAGAAAGTAAGGCAGACATACGGCTACCGTATATCTCTCATATAGAATTGCTTACGCAATTTTGAAACGGGTGTAACTTTTGGTTGACGCAACCGATTTGGCCCATTCTACCGAAATTTTGTAGAACTTTTAATTCTCTTTCTGACTACGTTGCAACCATTCGGACAACAAGCTCCGGTATTAAAAAGTTGAGTTTGTATTCTGACTAACATTGCAAGGAGTTGCGTTCTTTCTGTAGAGAGTGCGAGAGTTCATCGCCCGCATTGCTCCGCTTCACGAGCTCCCCCTTCGCAAGAGGGTATTGCTTAGCAATATTGATTTCGCCCGCGATTTGGCTTTTAGAGCAAGAACATTCATCTTTCAAGCAACGCTGTTAAAAAGTGACAAAAATTTGTAAAAGTTTTGGCAAACATTTGAAAGAGCACAAAAGAGCGCACTACCAGCAATCAAACCGTGTCGCACTTCTGTCCATGTAACAAAGAGCGATCTTAGTGTCAAAATCTTGAGTGTGGCGTTTTCCGCAGTGCGTGTTTGCGTAATTGAAAAACTTTCTTGCTGCCGCATGAAAGAGCAGGCCGAAAGCATTCATCTGACGCGCCAATTGCCGCTTTACGACGTAAGACGAGCGAGTTAGAGCCGTTTTGTGCCTTTGCACCTTCGAGTTACTGTAACTAGCGAAATTCAAACCTTTGAGTATCGACAGAGGGGAGAACAAATGATCAGTGAGTCGAGAGCTATCCAAGAAGCTCGCGATCGTCTCTGTACGACGTAAGTTGAGCGAGGTAAAGCGATCTTAGCGTCCAAATCCCGAAAATGGCGTTTTCCGCGGTGCGTGTTTGCGTAATTGAACAAACCTTTGCAGCCGCATGAAAGAACTCGTTGAGAGCTTGCATCTGACGTGTCGATTACCGCTCTACGACGTAAGACGAGCGAGTTAGAGCCGTTTTGTGCTTTTGCACCTTAGAGTTACTGTAGCTCGCGAAATTTAAACTTTTGAGTTTTGACCAATGGGAGAACAAATGATCAGTGAGTCGAGAGCTATCCAAGAAGCTCGAGACCGTCTCTCTACGACGCAAGTTGAGCGACTTAGAGCGATTTTAGCGTCAAAATGTCGAAAATGGCGTTTTCCGCGGTGCGTGTTTGCGTAATTGAACGCGTCGAGAGCTTTCACCTGACGTGTCGGTCGCCGCTCTGCGACATAAGACGAGCGAGCTAGAGCCGTTTTGCGTTTTGACCTTCGGGTTACTGTAGCGCGCGCAATTCAAAATTTTGAATGTCGATTTCTCGAGGCACATTACCAGTGAGTCGAGACATTTCCGTAGAACCCGAGACCGTTTCTCTACGACTTTTCAACGCCGAGATCTGAGAGCGTGACGGACGCACGGACGCACGCACGCACGCACGCACGCACGCCGAGCTCTCGTAGGGTGTCGCCCGCCTGAGGGCGGGCGAAAAAATACCAACAACACGTAACTGGGACCATAGCTTCTCGGCAAAATAAATCTTTGTTTGGCTAGAAGAAAGGGTAGAATTTTGTTAAAAGAATCGAAAAAGGAAGATAATCAAAAGTTCTTCGAAATGCCAGTGGAAAGGGCTCAATAGGTTGCGTCTACAAAAAGCTACAGAACTTTAAAGTTTTCAAAATTGATTTTATATGAGGAGCATGCGGTAGCCGTGTGCCATCTTTTCTTCTACAAATAAGTTTAGCCCACACAGTAACTAAACTACGCCCAAACCAAACGCACCATGTCTCATTACTAATCTCGATGAATTTATTCGCTTTAGCAGAAAATATGTGGCAGTTTCAGCTTCAAAGTGGTTACGAGAGCATATACGCAGCAATTTGTACATTATCAATGACGGAAAACATGAATTTCGGTCAATTTTGAGTCGCGACGTAGAATTCAAGGCGTGATGTCGCCTCGGGCGTCGTTTAGTGATTGCCGGCTGTCTACGTCTATATTTCCGTGAATACGTCGTTTCCTAAATGCCGTAGCGGGTACATGGGGCGCAACCATCAGTAAGGAAAGCACTGCACGCACATATGTACACATAGGTAACAAGTTGCGTCGCCTCAGTCAGTCTTAGGAAGCTCTCATGGGTAAGGCGAAGTGTAGGTGCAGTGGAGTACACTGGGAATTGTATTAATAATTGTAATCACACAATTGTAACTGGGCGATCAACTCGAATTACCAGGAGGGTAGACATCGTATGTATGTAGTCACATCAAGTTTTGTACTTCACGTATCACTTCGGCCTTCGGCTTGCGGCGCTCTCTCGGTCTGAAACAAGTGTCATTGCGCTAATGTGACAACAGATTTTAGTGTGATAATCTTGACACCTATGTCATTTCTAGTGATGCAATTTCCAAAGTGCGGAAACTGGGTAAGTAAATATGTGAAGGGTAAAACTGGGTCCCAGTTTAGTTTTGCGATTTCTGGGTGGGTAAGTATACTTGGCATGGCGAATTTTGGTCCAGTTGCCATCACGACTAGGCACATCCAACCACAACATGGTGACATACCGGGTGTCTCAGAAATCCAGTCCGTCATCCCCAGTAAGCTGTGGAAAACTTTGCGCTGTCAAACTTACACATTTTAAAGGTCAATGTCTTGACACATCTGATAGGTACCAAATTGCAGCATCTTTGCACATACATGTGGGAATTCTAGCGCAGAACGCAAGATTGGTCATAATCCCTAGACTCGCTGGCTTCTGTGAGCGGCAACTTTCGGTACACTGAAGCTAATTTGATGCGATTTGTACCATTTAAAAGAGGGCAAATCAAGCTTTCGAATAGTCTTGGCACAATACTGCAACTGCAGCTTGTAGCACGCACCCGAACGATCAAATGAAGTATTATTTGCCGATCACAAATGAGGGCGCGCTGGCCTCTTCTGCTGCTGGGCCGCCTCCTCCACGAGGGCCGGCAAGCGCGACAAGTTTTGCGCATTGCGCTAGAATTCCCACATGGATGGATGTAGGATGCTGAAATTTGGCATCATTCGTGCCGAGACATTGACCTTTAATCTGTGTAAGTTTCACAGCGTAAAGTTTTCTGCAGCTTGCTGGTGATGGGGTGTAGGGCTGGATTTATGGGACACCCGGTACATGTAGCTATGCATGCAGCATGCCTTGCAATGCACAACACATATACCGTGTACACTGAAAGCCGCAATAACCAACCTCTACTCGCCAAAGCAGTCGTCACAGACGCATTCCGTGGCGCTTCTGCAGTGGCATCCCTTTCCCGTGCAGCCGCAACCGTTGACGAAGTGGCAGAAGTCGTGGCAGCCGCTGAAACGAGTCCAATTGAGCAGCTAAAATGTTGAGTCTGAAAGTTCTGGTTCGTTCACGTTCGTATTTCGAGATATTATTATCTACTAGTATATGACGCGCGGCATACTGTAACAAAACACGTGACAGACAGGTGCGTGTATCACAACAGCTTACGTACCATCTAGTTCTCAATTTTGACTGAGTTCATAGCCATACTTCAAACGACTAGCGTTAGCTGAGTTTCGATCGCTAAAACTAGATTCAGCTGCGAAGTGCCAGCGCCACCTGTAAAACAGCAAACATTCGGAGGTACAAAGCTTTCGCGGATTTTGCGGTAGCTTTCTATGCGTGAAATTTTAATGCGCGAAATAGGTGCAAATGTTTTCTGCGCGAAAGAAGTAATCAATGGGTAATCAGCGAAAGCTTTGTGCCGCGAAAGTGTCTACAGTGCTCTTTTCATAGTATCGATTCTGCTGGCGCTTGCACAACGTCAAAGCTTTGTCATTGTCACCTGGGGTTGAAGCACAGTCCTTGACAGCCTGAACAGACGCAGTCGTCTCTATTGTTGGGGTCGCACGAGCCGCTTAGACAGTAGCTGCCTCGCTGGCAGAGGGCGTTGCAAGCCAGCTCGTCACACTGTTGCGCATCTTGGAATGATAAGTTAAGTGATGAGTATTAACAAATTGAAAGGGTGTTAACAAAATTAAATGTTCTACATAAACTGTTATACGTAAACAATGATAAATGAAAACTGGCTTACTCCAGACATGTCATTGTCCTAAGAGAAGAATTGTACTAGACAATTTAACTCTTCTAATTTGTCTGACAAGACAAGAAAATTTGGATTATTCAGCATTGTTGGAAAAACAAAACAAAGACAAGGCAATTAAAATGAGCAGTTGGGACAAATTAGTATATTGTCCGTAATTTGTCCTCAAATTGTCCTTTTTATTGCGTGGCAAAATCACCCAATGTGCTACGATTTGGTGCTGGCGAGGCAATTTCAGGGGCAAACGGACTGAAAGAGGCGGAGTACCCGGGTGAATACAATTACAAACTTGCACCACGGCAGTAAGCAGTGCTTCTCGTCAACTTGAAAACGCACGCATCAGCACGGCATCCAGTTCTGTCATGGACAATTTTCTAAGGGCAATCTAATTCTAAGCCAATTCAATGATAGAACAAGACAATTTAGAAAATCAGACACAGGACAAAGACAAGACAATTAAATATTTGGGGTAAAGAACAAAGACAAAGACAAAGCAACTTGAAAGATCCAGCGACAATGGCATATCTGGCTCACTCACTGGAGAAACTCGCGCACAGTACGACGAGGCACAGAACGGCGCAAAGAAGACTGTGAGAAGCCATGTTGCACTGTTTTATCAAATTGATTAGTTTGGAGACTTTTGAATTCTTCTTCTCTGGCAGACAAATGGAGTATCCACTTAAGTAGTGCAGCTCACCACCGCTATAAAGTTTTCGCCAAAGCGGTTCGGTGCTCAGCTGATAGGAATTTATCTATGACAGTTGGCAAACGTTGTGGCTGTTTTGGCTATAATGTAAGCACAACAGGCACATTGAAAGTACCCACCAACATCAGAACTGGCCATGGCAATGGCACCACCGTATTAAGTAGGTACTGTAAGTGCTGTGCTGCGGCTGCCGTGTCCTTAACACACGAAGTTGTTACCCACTGACGTGAAGCGCGTAGTAACCCTTTGAGAGGTTTAATGCCTGACAAGCTACTATAACGCACCCGGTAAAGCTTGCCTGTCCTGTGGCAAGACAGTTCAGCAAACGGTAGAAGAATACTTGCACTGATAAGACGCGCTCTTTCTAGACAAGAGGCGAAAGTTCCACGCCTTTCGCCAAAACCAAACCACAAAACTGCGCACTGGTACAGCAGCATTCATCATCCAGCCCAGCGTCAGATAAGGAATGACTTTTCACGTTTTGGCGAAACCCATGCACAGAGTGCTGTTCGTGAAACCGCACCATCGCACCTGAAGAAACCCAAGGGCTCAAGAGCAAAATGACTGGCCTCAAGCACAAAACCTGTGCCTCGTTCATACTCTCTCGAATGTCCCGCACGGTCTGCTGTGTACTGGTGCTCGGAGTGACCGTTGCAGTGATCGCCGTTGTCGCAGTTGGATGTTATGGTTTGTCTTGGTGAAATATCTTGCTTTGATTGGCTCCCATAAAGTAATACAAATGGAGTTGCACGGTGCCTTACAGTTGAGGAAAATGCGCTGCGCTGCTCCAGTGCAAAACCATTGTAGCATACATAGATTGGCCAAACAATAAGTTGCTGCAAGACAATTTAAAGCAGATTTAGGCAACCATTTTGTGGCAGTTGTCACAATTTGTGCCGAACTACTGCTTTAATTCTGGTCTATGCTGTTTTGTTTTACATTATCTAGATTGTGCAGTCTGTTCAATGGTGGAAAATGAACCGTACTTTGCATTGTCCAAGTTACATTACTGACTGTGTGGGTGTCAAGTCGGCACAGAATTGTGATTTATCATTGCGTTTCAACGTTGAATGTTTAGAGCTTCTACATTGGCGAGGCAGCGTGCCAGTCGCACATACAGCAGATCGACCTCCCGCAGTCAACTTTCCAACCCTAGAGGAGGTCTTGTTCACCAGACCAAATTCACAACACGTTCGATGGTTGAGCAGTGGTGAGTGGCGACGTGTAAGTGTAACTACGCAATCACACCCAAGAAAAGAACATGTGTGTGATACTGTGTGCTTCACTTGATCAAGAGCTGGCTGTGAAATTGCGGGATTGGCTTTTGATGAGCTCGAAACCAGGGGTGACCAATAAATACTCATTTTAGTTTCAGTTTCAGTTAAAATTATGGTCCTGGTTGCTTCCTTTCAGTCGAGTTTCAGTTTCAGTAACTGAAGCTGAGTTTCAGTATTGAAAGTGATGACGAATTGCTCAACTCAAGTTTTGGTGGTTGAAATTTAGTGGACTCAGAAGCCAAGTCTAAGCTTCAGATAGTTTCCTTGAATATTTGGACCTGAGTAAGAACAAAAGGTCTACATCTGTTGTAAAATTTGTCAGGAATTTTATGAACATCTGCTGAGTTTTGGTAAAATTTGGCATTCGAATAACTGAAACTAAACCGCGAGTTTCAGTTTAAGTTAACGGATTGTAACTGAAACTGAAACTACACTAGTCTAAGTTTCTATTTTCCACCCTGTTCGAAATCACAGTACAGTGTTGGTTTACGGTATACTCAGTTCAGCGGTCAGCTGCGCATCTTTCAGGACGGAGGTTCAGCAATGTCGAGAACGGGAATCTGGTTTTGTACGACGCTGAAAACGGCTACAACAGGACAACGCTGTTCACAAAGGAGCAGCTCGTTAGTACACTTTGCAAGGACCTAATTCTTGTGTTGGATGTATGAAAAGCGTGACTTTTTGTTGTTCAGGACAACATCAGTGTATCTCCTCTCTCGGGTCTTGTTTCGAACACAGGAGTGTACGTGGCGTTTTCTAGGGCAGTTTTGGGGGTGAGATCATTAGCAGTATTTAGATGGAAGCGTGTGTAGGATTAGGTTATTTTCCGACGGATCCGCGTTTCGGATTTTGCAGCCTAGGTGCCTAACTTGGTTGAGAGTAGATCGCAGCAGGGATTGTGGTGGAGAAAGTCAACATTACCTTACAGTTGCTTCACAATACGCATGCTATACACAAAATGTAAATCTTCAGGTCATTCCTTACTTCAACTACGAAACGTACCAGATCCGCAAAGCTGAAGACACGAATTTCGTCTTGTGAGTAAAACCTAATGAAACAGTTATGCATACAATAAGCATAATCGATGCAGTTATTGTATTGAACCCCTTTAGAAATGTGGAAGGCCATGGCGGATGCAACAAAATTAGGTTCTTCCTATGGAATCCCGACCAAACGTCAGACAGCTTTGTGAGACAGCCGTATCATATAAACTGTTGTTTCAATACATACTGTCTCACGTTAATTCAGGCATTCGCATGTGGAGACACCGCATACTACGCTGAGGATCCTGAGCAAAGACTGCATAAAGTCATTGCCAAAGGAAATGACAAGAGACACTTCGGACTGGTTGCTGAAGGATCAAAAGGTAATAATACACTTTCACGTTTTGAATGATTTCGACACGTCGGTTGATCGACTGTGCAAACGTTGCAGTTGCAGTTGGAGATGGCATATCCGACTTTGCGAGGGGCAGAGACAGTGCTGCGGGTTGGTCGTTCTCTGGAGAAAAGCTGGGGCTGCTGGCAGAGGATACGAGCGAGGTGTGGAAGCTCCGCAGATTCAACATTGCTACATTATTGTGCACCGCAGAACACTAATGGCAAATTCAGAGGGCACTTGTCAGTCGCATCACCTGCAAGCAGTTCACAATGTTTGCACACAATGTTACGTGCTGCTAGGGAACACAAACTCTCTAGTGTTCGTCATTTTCGTTTTGTCGGGATCGGGACTGAAAATTTTGTCGAGCGGGATTCGGGGCGGGATCCCGTCCCAAATTTAGGGTCGGGATCCCGGACGAACACCAGAACTCTCACAGTTCAGCTGCCTACCTTCCCACTGATCCCGTATGAAGACTCCAAGCCATACGCAGAGGTGGTCAACGTGCCCTACTCCAAGACCAACTACAGCATCAGCTCCTTCAGCCTGCATATCTGGGACAGGGCTTCAGGAGTGCTGAAAGAGATGCAGTTGCCAATTGCCATCACCAATTTAGAGTTAGCACAACTTTTTATGGCCTTTTAGTTAGCTCCTTTTAGCCAGTTACCACTCTTCAGGGAGTTCTGGTACAAGTCAGTCAACTGGTTGACCTCCAGAGACGCAAGTGGAGAGGAAATACTACAGGCGTCCTTTGCAGACCGTCTAAGAAGGCATGTGTTCTACACAACGTGCAAGTTCTCAACTGGACAGTGCGCCTTGGTGAGAATCTGCGGCAACTAGCAAGTGCAAATTACCTATTGTTGCTCAGTGCAACAATAGGTGATTTATATGACAAGTTGTTTAAGCGTCTGACAGTCCAAAATTTAGTATGACAGATGTATCTGACATAGTCATACTGTAGCTACAGTAGGTAGTTAGTCATAGCTTAAACACAGTCTGACACGAGTCAATATTGCAATGAAACTCTGAAAATAGACTAAGAAATTTCAGAACCACATTCAACAGTACGACTTCGGGCCAGGTCTTAATCAGTCCGGTCTCTACCCCTATCAGTCCCAACTGTTCACCTACAGATTCTCAAATGAAAGTGGCTATTATGAAGAGCTGCCAAGGCTGCACGAGGACGGCAATGTCTACAATCACATAGCGTACTTGGTGCGTTGCCAGGGTAGAGACTGAATTTCTAGAGAATGGAACCGCTGACAATGAAGATTTAGAGAACAACACTAACAATCTTCCTTTCTGATCTAAACCAGTACTAGGTACATAATATGTATGCATGTATCTTCAGCCTTTCGAGCCATCGGAAGAGGGGCGTCGATTCCTACCCCTTGGCCCCTATGACACTATTGGAAGGGTGAATGGCATTCAATTCTACGACAGGGCAAATGAAGAGCTGTGAGTCGTGTTGGTGATAATTGTGCAATGTGCCAAGTGTCCATTCCATTAGAAATAATTACGTTCAATTGATCCAATTTTCAGTTATTTCCTGGCCGCGGCGCCTGAACCACGCAACAAGCACCTTTATATGGTGTCCACAAGGAATCAGTCCATAGCAGTCTGCGTCACTTGCTTCTCACCAACATGTGGCTACTACGAATTTTCGTTCTCCCCCATGAGTGGCCTGTATCTGCAAAGCTGCAGCCAGTTCAAGCATCTCCCTGAGAGTGTGGTAAAGAATGCCTCTAGTGGGCAAACAGGTTAGAAGATTACCTAGGTATGTATGCGTCATACCGTAAATGCTCTAATAAGCCCCCCCCCCCCCCTCGAATAAGCCGCCAATAGTACCCTCCTAGAAGGAGGTTGAAATAATAAGCCCCCGCCTCCAATAGTACCCCTCCCCCATGTACTATGCTACCTGTATATGTACTATAAGCAACACTGCGTGCATGTATGCTGTACTATTGCACCTACTATAAAGTCATAAATATGCCTTTTGTACGTGGTATGTTAAGAGTATTTGATGCCAGAAGGTGCATTTGATATGCCATTAGTACAATTTCTGTACATTTGGTGACTGAAAGGAGGGTTGAATTAATAAGTCCTCCCCTTCGAATAAGCCCAACCCTCCAATAGTACCCCCTCCCAGAAGGAGGCTGAAAGAATAAGCCCCCGGGTGCTTATTAGAGTGTATATGGTAATTGCAAAGCCCGTTGACAATACGCAACTGAGCACGTATTGCTTTGCCTCAGAGATGGAATTCCCAAGGGACGTCGTCTATGAGAAGTTTGTCGCTGACAAGGACTTGCCAGAAGTTGTGTTTGAACCGCCCATCGATCTTGGAGATGGATTTGGTGATGCTTTCATGAGATTGCATGCATGACCATCAAACCCAATGAATGGCGTTCAGAATCTCTGCTGAAGATTCGCTACCCACCCAACTTCGACCCCACCAAGAAATATCCGTTCGTCGTCTATGCGTAAGCTGTCAGTTGCCTTGTATGCGTAGTATTCAAAACAGTTGGCTGCAATGACAGAAACAAATCACTGAGTGTATGTCGGAGTAATTGTGCTTGGAACGCTTTAGCAGGCATACTTCACAACCTTCCAAGTCTTAAGATTTCAATTCAAATTAGCTTCAATTAGTGCTCCTTTAATTAACGTACCCTGTACCTTCAATTACTGTACTCCGTCCATAACGGTACAATTGCTGTCCAATCCTTCAATTACTGCACCTACCATCTTGCATACCGCACTCGGTTTCGCTCTTGGCAGTGTTTCCGTTTGTCAATGTTAATCAGCAGTGTTCACAGTCCCATGTTCAATGTATAATCTATACAATAATTTTATGCAAAAGTGCCTAAAGGCAGAAAGATGAATATGTTCCAGGCGTGAAGCATGTAAAACCAA
>JASAMZ010011949.1:0-5000 GCA_030248115.1 Linhomoeus sp. GSCO2_2
TGTACCGGGTCTTTCGAAAGTTCAGACACCCCCCCCCCCCCCACTCCTCCACAGCACGCTGTAGGAACGCGACAGTGTTGATATTTACACACATGATAACTTGTTGTCTTGGGCACCTGACTCCAAATTTCAGCCTCCTAAACCTATTCATGCGCAAATGCGAGCTCAAAATTCAAAATTGTTCAATTTCAGAAGATCCACCAGTTTATAGCAGCCACAGTTTTTGCCTGAGGTTCGGCAATATTGATGCGACTTGTACCATTCTAAGGAGGAGAGCTAGACAAGGCTTTCGACTGCTGCTTGAATGAACATCCTCGCTTGGAGTGCGTGCGCAAAAGAGCAAACTCCATTCGACATGCAGATTCCAAGTCACAGTCCACCATTCTCTACTGCTGCAGCAGGGCCTCCCCCACGCCACGAGGACCAACGTTTTCGACCAATTTTGCATTTTGAACTCGCGTTTGCACGTGCCTGAGTCATAGAGGCTGAAATTTGGAGTTAGATGTTCGAAGACAATAGGTTATAATGTGTGTAAATATCAACATAACCACTTGTCTAGAGCGTGCTGTGGTCTGGACTTTCGAAATACCCGGTCTAGTGCAATTGTTCTTGTTCATCCGCAGAAACGACATGAGCTCAGGAGCTTTGACGCCGGGGCGTTCCTGCTGATCAAAGACACCGACATTGGCTCATCAGCACTAATAACGGAGAAAACTCGGTTTGATATCAATATGCTACCAGAGAATTTGGCCTTTCCCATGATATATGAGATCTATGGCCACGAACAGACCATTCCCTGCATTGACCAGCGAGTTTGCTGCAAGGAAGTGGAGTGAGTTTGATGCAATCAGATATGTAGATGGAAAACACAGAGCCACAGCCAGCTTTGATAACACTCTACAAATTGTGCAGTTAATTTATTTACCAGCAATACTTAGGTCCAAAACCACCAACTTGCTGTACGTTACCAACGTTGATGCTCAAAACGGTTATTGCATTTAGGGTAATCCAGAAATATTGACGCTCAACTTCACTTTTCAGCATCGTGTTTGACGCGAAAGTAGAATTTGAGCAGAAATATGGGCCTCCACATGATACCATTGTTGGCGAGTATCCTCCCATCGCGATGCCCGATACTCAAGATCCATAGCCTTGAAAGCAGAGAAGGAAGTGCGACAGTGCACGCTGCTCAAAGTTGAATTCCGTCGACATTTGGAACTGGGAGAAAACTGACAAAGGTGTTCCGTTTGCTCTAGGGATAGTTGCTGGCACGAAGTGACTCGCCTTTTCCTTTAGCAGATTTCTTCTTCCACCTGAGTCGTAATCTTGCGAAGCATTTGAATGTTGTACCAACTAAACGCTTCACTGCAAAGTGAATGCAACTGCGAATTCCACAATAGAGATTCAACTTGAAGACGATTTTTGTTCCTTCTCCACTGAACGTGGAGTGCGTGCACTCAATTGTGCCCATTCAGCGGCGAACAAATTAGACAACTGCACAATTCCACTACGGCAGTGATCGCAGGCGCTTTCCTCTTCTTGGACTAATAGTTACGGTATCAGCTTTCTGCAGACTAAGGTGATAGGCACAAGTTCTGCTTCTGTGGCCATTCGTATTGAAGCTTCCTCTGCAGTGACTGCAACGTCTGTCGGTCCAACTTCTGCTTGTTTTCACAACCTTCTGAAGCTTTTCTATGGACGCGACAAGAATAGAGCAACACAATCCCACCGCAAGGAGCAGGAACACTCCACTCATCTGCAATAATGGCAGTAATTTGTCAGTAGCATGCTATGTTTAGGTAATCAACCCTCATCAGCAAAGTTTAGGACATGTTCATGTGTAGGTGATGCAGTTTAAAATGTTTTGCTACTTCAACAAGTTCGCATTCACTAAAATATCTAAATTACCTGTGTCAGCGTTAACCCACTCAGAGGCCTGGTTGTGGCGGCTTGAATCACCGCTGTGGTCGCACTTGGACAGACTCGTTCTTCTGACAAATCGTACTTCTTCATAACACGCTCTATCACACCCTGCAACGAGTCCTTGCCAGTTACTGTAACCGTGTGTATGCAAATTCTAGGTTAACATACAGTTCTTCTACTGTTCTTCAGCAGTTCAACACTAACAAACAGTTCTTCGACTGTATGTACCTGTTGTTTCAGTAATGATCCATCCATTAACCGTCTTAGTTTGGAGCCTTTTCGGAACACCCAACTAACCCATATCGAATCTGTGTCACCAAAACTGTAAAACCCATAGTCACAAGCTCCCAGTTTGCCCAGCAATTCTCTGGCGAAACCCTCTGGTTCGCTGACAACATAGTTTCCCTCTTGCAGCGCTTTCAGAAAAGAAGACTCATCTTCTATGACTTGTACAGGATTCACAGCAAGAGCACTATTCAGTGCTCTCTGGGCCTCCGTCACTGGTGGATTCAGAGTGTGAAAGAAGGCAAAGAAATCCAACTTGCTAAGGAAGGTCAACTGCTTCGAGTGGACTTTCTCAGCCAGATCAAATGAGCTAGTCAGAGGGAGTTGCTCTGTAATTAGAGAAACTGAAAGTAAGTATGCTCTGACCATTGAACGTTACGTAGCATTCAAACCTGGAGGCTCCAATGCGAGCTCCCATGAAACCGTAGTCTGGTATAGCCCCATTATTACTGTAGCTGCAATCCCAGATGTAACAGTCACACTACCAAAAGAGGCCTTACAAGGATTCTGCGTAGCTTTGCCGTTTCTGAGTACTGCGACTGATCGCAACTTAGATTTGCTGGCAGCAACAGAAGCAAACCATAGCAGAGCTGCAGTAGCAAATAGAACCACGATCACTTGCGGTGTGAATGCGCCAGTGATAGCCGCTGCTGCTCTAGCACCTGTTTTACAGAGCCTAACGTATGCACAACATTAATTACTTCAAGGATAAGTTAAGCCGATGGCGACAATGAGTGATAAGTCCAACCACCAAAGCCTACAATGTACATAATGTACATATGTGAAGGCTAGCCAAACCAACGCTAACTAAGCCTGTAGCAAAGGATACGCCTAGGCTAAGCCTAGGTTTGGCAGCTAGGCCTAAGCCAAGCTTGGGCCACACCTAAGCTAAGCTTAAGATAAGCCAAGCGTGAGTCTGAGCTAAGCATGGGCTAAGCTTAGGCTAAGATAAGCCAAGATAAGCTAAGATAACTCTATGCCGACTACAGCTAAGACTGAGCTACGTAAGTCATTCATCAGCATAGGTAACCCAGATTAACCCAAGTCTAATTCCACGTCAGTCTAGCAAAACAGGCGCCTGGTCAGATCTGCACCGCTTCTCCTTGTCACAAAGCCATACTTGTGACTCATTACAAAGTAGCTGTAATCCAGATATAGAGCTCGGCGCGGCGCGTATGAAAACGTCCCACTGACTGTGTCGACTTCTCCTCTCTGAATCATGCCCAGAACTCCATCCAACTCTGCAGCAGGATCGGCCGATCTGACTCGACTGGCATTTTCGACGTTCACCAGTTTCCAGTTGAGATTCAGGTTCCTGAAGTAAAATTGTGCTGCAATTAATCAAAAAATTAAAGGCATCGTCGCTTAAAATACACCTGAGAACACTGTAGAGTATTTCGTGCTGGATTCCCGGCCGTGGACACGTCTCGGTAGGCTGTAGAGTGTGCAGGCCACAAGAATTGATGTATGGAGGCGCTGCTCTCACTCCGATCACCACTGTGCTATTGGGCAAAATGTTTGGGGGCATAATTTGTGGCATGCGCTACGATGTGCTACACTACAACACACGTGACGCTACACTATAGCAGGAAGTGCCACTGCCAACTACTAGTTCAAAACTGCCGAGATTGTCGGGCGCTGTCTGTTTGACTAATGCGCTCGTGTTACATCTTACACGTGGGGGAGGACCTTTGTTGACAAATCAGACAGGGTCCAGCCATGCATTTCATCACATGCACCAGATCCGAACTAAATGAGTACTCGCTCAGCCTGCGACTGGTCACTGGGGCACTCGAAACCGACGACATTTTGACCATGGCCTCTTTGTGTAATTGCAGGTATAGTCACGGGGTGTCCCTTTATTGTCTTGGATTAAGATTTTCTTGAGAAGGATTCTGATTTAGAGTTTCATTGTCTGCTCAGCGAAAGCGAACACAATGCATGCAACATCATTCTCCCTACCCTACAGCCGGTGGGGGGGGGGGGGGGGGGAGGAGATAGATGGTGGCCCAGCGCTCCCGCAGTATAGGTAAAGCATCACAGCTTCGCAGTATTTGGTTTGGAAATTTCATGACAGTTCGTCGCACTGCCTCTCCGTTTCACCGGCAAGCCAACGCAATTCTCAAGTTACCGCAACAAACAAGGAACGACTGCAAGCGCAGCTGTTTACAGACTTCGCTTAGTGCACACTGCGCATCCCGTCCGAACACTTCTGTTGATTTTCTGTCGGACCAACGGACTCAAGCAAACCATCTACAACTATGAAATTATCATTTTGCATCCTTGTCTGCATCGCCGCCGCTATGGCGATTGCAGATAATGATTCTGAAGAGCGCACGTGAAAGTGCTACGGTCACAGTATCAGCGGGTGCAACAAGCGGGGGCATTGCAAGGTTGCTAAAGCTGCGCTAGAATTAGAGTTTGCATTTATCTAGGTATACCGGCACTCACTCAACATGATGACAACGTACGTAATAGAATTAGCACCAACTAGAAGGTACGGCATGACATTTGGTTCACACAACATTTTGATTCAAAGCACTTGAAAAGGAAGCTCTTAGAACTGTCTTCACAACACGGCGGGACCTCACTGCGACAACTGCAAAGATGGGTATGGCGGTGACGCTAGACGAGGAACGCCATCCGACTGTCGACGCTGTCCCACTGGATACACCGGCCTCAACTGTGACAAGTGACGACGACGACGACGACGACGACGACGACGACGACGACGACGACGACGACGACGACGACGACGACGACGACGACGACGACGACGACGACGACGACGA
>JASAMZ010011949.1:7500-10702 GCA_030248115.1 Linhomoeus sp. GSCO2_2
TGCAAATTTGGTTGAATTTCGTTGCGAAATGCGAAAGTTATTAGCGAATGAAACCCTGCGTAGATAGCGCGTAGATAGATGGGATATGCTTTTCTGTCACTAATGCTGAATGAAATGCTGTAACTCACGACTCTTGAACGGTCGAGCCTGCGACGGTTTGAGGACAAACGTCGTGACACCACACAACGCAAGGGCCAATGCTGGGACTCCGCTGCTCAACATCTTTTGCATTGACTTGACAAAGAAACCGCTCATTCCAGCCGAGCACTTCCTGTTCAACAGATCAAACATTAGAATAGCGAACCAAAATAGCAGACTCGACTGCCCGTTTGTAAGATCGATGTCGCACTTACATACATGCACGTTATGAAACCAGTCGTGACAGCAACGGACGCAATATGTCTTCGCTGTCGTCCTTCCCCACCATGGCGTCCAAGTTGGAGAAGGGGAGTGGAGCTTAGTATTTACGGTTAATGCATAAACTAAGTCTTAAAAAGTTTTCATACGCTTATGGTCCATTATCGCAGAGTGCAATCATGAAAACCCGACCCGACATCCAAATCGCCAGCGGTTGCAAGATTGGCAGCTAAAAGCTTAGCTGCTTTTAGGCAAATTTCATCTTTTGTATTGCAGCACAGATTGCTTGATCGAATTCCTGGCGGGCACAACGCTGCTGCTACAGTAGTCCATTTCACTCTACGCCTCAAAGTCACAGCTAGCAAAACGCAGGTATCACCACCATACGTGTAAGCGCCAACCGGCCAGGGGGGGGGGGGGTCGGGGGGGGGGGGTATAGGACCCCTCAGGGGGGGGGGGGGGGTCTGAGGCCAATGGAGGGGGGGGGGGGGGGTCAAATGACCTAAAATTTTTGCCAAAAAAGTGCAAAAAATAAGAAAATTTTGCAAAAATAGACCAAAAAGTGCCAAAAATCGCTTAATTTTGGTCAAAAACGTCCAAAATATAGCGCCGCAGGCGAAATTTTTGCCATTTTCAAGCACTGCAGGCGAAAATTTTTGAAATTCTAGGGGGTTCTTTTGGGGAAGGCGGGAGGGGGGTACCTGGGGGGTATGGGGGGGGGGGGGGGGTACACTTTCGGCTGAGGGGGGGGGGGCTTACCCCCCCCCCCCCCCCCATGCCCCCCGCCACCCGGTTACACGTATGAATTCACCACACTCAGTCGAAATGGCGCTTGTTGTCGTCTTGTTAACAATTCTATCACTGTTTGTTCAAGAGTCGCACCAGGCTGAGCCCACTGTGCCAGCCTTCACAAAGAGTCACGACAACAACATCAGACCTTTGGACATGTGCGATCCCTACGAGACCTTCTGTGACACCACCAAGAATAACACTCGATGCTGCACCTCGTACTTCAGGGGCATGTGCTGCCCCTATGGATACGTGAGCGAGCTACAGTACATATGTACCTACTGCCAAGTACCTAAGTACCAAAGCTCTACATACCAATCCACATACATGTGGGCACTGTGCTACATACTATATTGACATTGCATATTACATACTATATTGTAGTATAGTGCAACACAGTCACGTTGCACACACAGCAGTACCTACTGTAGTTTGGTACGTAGGTACCTCACATTCATAATACTGACTGATAAGTGAGAGTTTAAGGACGAAGCATGGAGGTGGGTTAGCGGGGAGGGGGGGGGGGGCGGGTTGTTAGTGGTGGTGGAGGGGGGGGGGGGGGGTACGTGAAGCCCAAAGAATGCCTTCTCCCCCACCCCCCCCCCCCCCAAATACAAACCTTAGCTATACTATTACACCCATCCCTCTCCCCCAGATTTCAACCACTTCTATTAAACGTTTAGAATGCTGTTTCAGAAGTGCTGTCGGTACACAGGCTGCTGCCCACCGAATACACTCTGCGTTCTTCCGAATGTAGACGACAAAGGAGTGCCAGCCCTAAAAGAACTAATTAAGAAGGCAGAAAAGAAGAAAGGCAAAGCATATATCGCCTACTATGACAGAATCATCAATCACATTAAAAGCAATAATATAAGGCTGCTCTGTGCCACAATTGGATCCGGGGGTTCTAAGGCATGTACTGCTAAGTTTCTACACACCGTAAATGCAATAAATAAGCCCCCCCCCCCGCCCCCTCTGAAATCGCCTTTAAGTGGATGGCCTTTGGCCTCGAAGTTGGAGAAGGGGATTGGGGCCAATCAGAGTATTAATGATAGGTACCATAACTCATGAGCCAAGGACAGGCAAAGGCTTTGATGCGTACGACAGCAGTCCCACTGCCACGCAAATTGAAGTACTCTAAAGACATAATTACTTCAAAGTTATTATTTATTGTAAGAGTGGAGTGAGCAGGATAATCATCATGATAGTATAAGACCAAGCTTGATGCAAGTTCATATTCTACATTCGCTTGCAGAAATTGCTGATGTTTGGCGACGAGCAGTTTGACGACCAGCTCGTGCCAATGACTGGGATGGCGGTCGAAGATTTGCCACAGGAAGCGAACGCCACTTCAAGCAATGAAGAAGGCCAGTGATGATCTGGTCAGTAATAGGTATTTCAGGAAAGTTCCCCCCTGCTGGGGGGTAAGGACAGGTGAATTTGTTCGTCCTGATGAAGGCTGATGATGAACAGGCTGTGTATCTCAGATGACTTCGGGCCCTCTACTACACGGACAAATTCAGCGTGCTCTGTTCACGCGCACGAAGCTTATCACGTACGCACAACGTACATGCGGCAAACGCACTCTACCACTATCAACACACGTGTGTGGCTTCAGTGCCTGCCACCGCATCTCACACAACACAATGTCCGCACTCAGTGCAACGCACGCAAGGGTGACGGACCCCATGGCTAACTCCCACTTTGACTGCTCAGCCATGCACGCAAGTAGATGGCTTCACCTGCTAACAGAGCTTCTGGAGGTATTAACGTTGGTAAATGCACATTCTGCTGCACTACTGCTGGGTAAGCGATTTGCTTGCAGTAAGTGCACAAACGAGCAAACACAGAGACTCATAGAGCTTAGTCAGAGTTGGGCACCCAAATACAGAGCACGCTGAATTTGTCCGTGTAGTAGAGGGCCCGAAGTCATCTTTAGATACACCAGCCTGTTCATCATCAGCCTTCATCAGGACGAACAAATTCACCTGTCCCTACCCCCCAGCAGGGGGGACTTTCCTGAAATACACGCCCTGTCCATGTCCACAGAGTGGAC